>JAJDFF020000044.1:0-135355 GCA_021527025.2 Geoglossum cookeanum
GAGGGAACCCTCCTACACTAAAGATCTCACATATCTCGACGAGGATATAGCAGCCGAGGAGGAGTTGCATCTCTCTATAGAGATCTCGTTGTTAGTACGTGTAGAGGAGCATAGACGTAGTAGTTCGATTACCTCCGTCCAACAGCCGCTTCCTTCTTTTCTGACCTCCATATTAAGACTCCCGATACGGCGATAGCAATAACGCACAGTAGAACGACTCCTATCATACTGTTAGCGGTAATTATTGCAACGGCGTAGGCCCTGACAAACCCAGGTTCCCCAGTTGTTTTCGTCCATCCAGCGGTATACCGCTTAGGCGGCAGCCACGATCAATCGATATAAAGAGCTACGGATACGTCACGTCAGTGATGCCCATTGCTGGTGATTCATCGGCAAAGTATATTGGCGAAATTGGCGTGCTTACATTGCACACTGGAAGCGTCGAGTCTCGACAGAAATCCTACAGAAGACATTTATCAATATTGCCACCTTGACGTTGGGGCAGCATTTTATGCTCACTCCGAAGTCGCCAAATCCCCTCATTTTGTGATAGACTTCCTGTCACTGTAGGCGTTTCCACGTTTGTGCCGCCCGACCGTTTGGGATAACCGGGCGCGTGAGAAGCGATGGTCCCTACTCTCCGAAGACAAGGGCGCCTTTTTAACTCGGCCAATTGATTTTTGGTGCGAGGATGTTGACGATGTCTGGCAGGGCCGCTGTTTTGATGATCTGAATGGGGGTTGTCGTGCATGCGCCGTCCAGCCTTTACGCGCAGCGAGTTGGCAACAGTCGATGGGTGTCTGCGGCTGGCGATGCCCCAGCACGACTGAGTGGTCCCACGATATCGAGTGGGGGAGTGGGCGTTTGTACCAGTTTGCACCAGTTTGCAGTTTGCAGGCGTTTGCAGGCGTTTGCAGGAGGGGAGAGCAGAGCAGCGAGCGCGACCGATGAAGGGCTGAATGAACAGCGAACGTACACCCTACGAGCAGATAACTGGGTCCCTCGTCGCTATTTCGGTATCGCAGACCGAATTGAAACGAGTTCTGTCAGCCCCCAAGAGTCCTAAGAGGCGCGGCCGGGGTACGTTTCAGAAACAGAAGCTGCCAGTTGCGGTATAGCGCATTGCGTAAAACGATATCGGGAGCGATGGTTCTGGCAGAACGGTCTGCAGCAGTGGAATCAAGTCGTTCGCGTTGTTTCGTTCAGTATCGCATCTCGCAACAGACCCGTTGTGGGCGAGCCAGCAATCTACGGGGTGCTACGTGGTAGGGCGGATCCGCATGGCATTGGGTGAAAGCACAGGGGTGCTGGGAGAGACATCGCAACATCGGATTTCAACTGCATCCTGGCGATGGCACCTGTCGCTCAGCTGGCGAGTGCTGGCGAGCGTGCATACAGACACCAATGCCGTATGTTTATCCGTCTCCCACAGAGCACGCCGGCCTCATCACTGCCCGTGGAGCCTCAGCCTCAGCGGTCTACCCAGACAGATCCCACAGGCGTTCTCCACTCACTCTCCACTCACTCTCCACACGCTCGGGGCAATGCCCTGTGATCCTGTCACGCTGGGTCAGGCTGCGCCGAGATGGGCGCCGTCGCTCGAGTATGTTACTCCCCAGCGATTGGCGGCCAGGGCAATTGTGCGCAAAATGCAACATCGACCTTTCTTGCCATTGCTATACGTTACTACTGCTACATATGCCCCATCTCCCCGTCTGCTGTTTCCTGCGTGATGTGCAGTGTCGTGCAAACAAGAGCAGTTGCAGCGAAGAATTCGGCGTCTCATGTGACAGGTCGCTCCCGGTTTAGTCCAGTGCCTGACGGGATCGGAATATTTGAGTAATTGCCGACAACACAGACAACAGACAACTCACGACAAAGTATTTTGTACCTCGTGCGTCCACCTACTAGCACTCGTACAATATTGTACTTGTACACCGACAGTATTATTCCGCCCCGTGCTCTACTGTACGCTTCAGGCCCGGACCACAGAGTACGCACACCACCATCCTGCTCTGTGCTCTACGTAGTCAGCAGTGGACCCCGTCGTCTGCATCTGCACTGGAAGAGACGCCCAGCAGAGAACCACCTGTGCTCCTGTGCTTCTGTGCTCCTTTCCCTACCCCACAGAGCGCCCCCGCCAGCTGCCTGACTACGCTGTTCTGAGAGCTGGCTTCGTCTTTGGGAGATCTGGATTCTTGGGAGCTCGGTATCTTGCTTGCCTGACTGCGTCCCCGTACAACGAACAGGGTGTTTTCCTCAATAAGAGGCTTAGCAGATCTCATCCAGGCCTCGTGCCTAGTGCCAGCTCCCAATATCCCCGATCACTCAGTCTTCCCTCTTTTGGCACGTGAGCCCTGGTCTACCGATGCGCAATCCACCAATACGCCGCGACTACTAACTGACTTGTCTTAAACAACGCTGCCCTGCAACACGTCGCCCATCCTACAACCACCAACCCACAGTGGGCTGCTGTGGATCAGCCCGACACCTGCCACCATTCCTTCTACAAAATCGCACCGCCCGGCCAGCATCCCCCTCCGCACTCTGGTGCAGGCATCTCACCTTGAAGACGGAACATCATCGTCATTGCTTGACTCGGAAAGGGACCAACACGGAGGCAGCCCCAACTCGCCGCGCTCCTCCGTGGGCTCGGACTTTTCCCTCTGTAGCGACACCGGTGACATAGCAGAGCAGCTTGCAGACCACCACGACTCTAGACATCTCGGGTCGCGAGAGCGGCTGGACGAAGGGGACTCTGGACGCTCCGCTAGACGGGTTCGATACCAGCACCGTGATTCTTCTGAACTCAAACCTGCACATCACGGCCTCAATAAGGAAGATATCACCATTCCAAGCCCGCGTCCAAAGAAACCCTCGAGGGCTGATAGGGCTCTTGTCTACATCATGTCAGGCGGAAGGGGCGGAGGCCAGATGCAGGGCTTGACCGGGAAGGCGTTATTGTATGAACACCAGTAATGAGATGGCCTTCTCCTGCATATGCTAATAGACTACAGATATTTCACAAGTGTCTTTGTATCATTAGGCGTTTTTCTTTTCGGGTATGACCAAGGCGTGATGTCTGGGATTATTACGTATGCCGCTCCATTCCACAATTGACCGGGTATATGCTGATCTTGAAATGCGTAGGGGCCCCTATTTCAAAGACTACTTTAATCAACCCACACGAGCCCAAGTGGGGACCATGGTTGCCATATTAGAGGTTGGAGCATTTGCGTCGTCTCTCATCGTTGGTCGGGTAGGCGATATCCTTGGCCGCCGAAGAACCATTTTCTATGGATCTATCATTTTCGTCACTGGCGGGCTTCTGCAGACGATAGCCGGTAGTATGGCCATGATGATATTAGGGCGTATCATCGCTGGTGTAGGCGTGGGAACTCTTTCTACGATCGTCCCGGTATACCAATCGGAAATCTCACCACCGCATAATCGTGGAAAATTAGCCTGCATAGAGTTTACGGGAAACATTATTGGCTATGCGACAAGCGTCTGGGTGGACTATTTTTGCAGCTTCATTGAGAGCGACTACTCGTGGCGGCTACCGTTATTCATGCAGTGTGTGATGGGCGCACTTTTAGCTCTCGGCAGTCTAGTGATCTGCGAATCGCCAAGGTACCTATCATCTCCTGTTTCTGGTGTGGTTTAACTTAATTTCTGATATACCGGGTCTAGGTGGCTACTGGATAACGACCATGACGAGGAAGGCATCGTAGTGATAGCTAATCTGTACGGCGGCGGTGACATACACAACCATAAGGCAAGAGAGGAGTACAGAGAGATTAAGATGAATGTTCTCCTCCAACGCCAAGAGGGCGAACGTTCGTACTCTGATATGTTTAAGCGATATCGGAAACGCGTCTTCATTGCAATGTCTGCTCAAGCATTTGCTCAACTAAACGGTATCAACGTTATCTCGTACTACGCTCCACTGGTTTTCGAACAAGCCGGCTGGGTTGGTCGCGATGCTATCCTGATGACCGGCATCAACGGAATCACCTACGTTCTGTCTACGATTCCACCTTGGTATCTGGTTGATCGGTGGGGGCGGCGTCCCATCTTATTATCCGGTGCCATAGTTATGATGCTGGCTCTCTCCCTTATCTCATACTTCATTTACATTGACGTCCATTATACACCAACAATGGTGGTGGTATTCGTCATGATCTACAATGCTTTCTTCGGATATTCGTGGGGTCCAATTCCCTGGCTATATCCTCCGGAGATCTTACCGCTGAGCATCAGAGCTAAGGGGGCAAGCCTGAGCACAGCATCAAACTGGGCGTTCAACTGGCTAGTTGGGGAAGTAACTCCCGTTCTTCAAGAAGCGATCAAATGGAGACTTTACCTTGTACATGCGTTCTTTTGCGCGGCTAGTTTTGTAGTTGGTAGGTCTCTCCCAGCTTAGCTTCGTCTTCGTTACGTCACCTTTTGCACGGTTTCTAGGGGAATTCGCGCTGACCGCGTTACAGTGTATTTCACATACCCCGAAACTCGCGGCGTCCGATTAGAGGATATGGACGCAATTTTCGGTGATGCTAGCACCGCACTGCCCACGCCAGCCACCGGGGCTGAGCGCACGTCACTGGTTGGAGGGAGAGTTCTGTCACCAGTGCCGTCGCTTGACATTCGACGAGGGGTGGCGGGCAGGCCTGTGGCAGGCTTCCCCGGGCTCGATATCGACCCGCCATTCGTAAGTGTCGAGAATGGCAAACCACAGCTGAGCAAGAAATCCGGCAGCGAGGGCGTTGGTGGGTGGATAACGCGAATGATAAAGCGGGGGAAGGGGGGGGGGAAGGGAAACGGGAATGGCAGCGAGGGCGGCGGAGACTACCAGCGGCTTGACCAGGCAGAAGACAGAGAAGAATAGAGTGCATTTTTTTTTCATACTCTTCATATAGTCCCATTTCCAAAGGTCATCTCACGCCGTGCATTGGGCATCAGATAGGAATCAAATACCCATTGTCCCTGTTGCGACGTCTCTCCCAACGCTGTTGTTCTGGGAAGAGTGGTAGAGCACGTGAGGGTGAGTGAGGCTCTTGCTCGGCGACTCAGGCGACGGTGTCCTTGACGCAAATACGGCCAGGCCCACAACTGCTGTGTGTAGACCCATAAATACGCTGCGGGCATCGAGCCCATCACAGCCTCCTCCTGAGAGCTGATTGACTGTTGTGCCTGTTGTTCCCGTTATACCTGTGCTTCACGGAGTGGTTTGTGGTGCCTCCCTATTTCCTTCTAGCTTGTTCGTTGTTCTGGTGTCCCGGACGGCGTCGTGCTCCGATTCTCAACAAGAGCCCACACCTGGTCCTCATGAGCCGTCAGCCCTACAATATTTTTTTTGCTGTCCTAGTATAGCTCCCACTCCTTTTGCACCCGAACATCTATAACCACTACCGCCACCCTACTCTCAACCGTCGTTTCCAATACCGAATCCGCCTGGAGTCGGCGTACGGATATCGGGGGCTACCATGGCAAAGGACAATGCCGCAGTCTCTTCCGGCGCCGAGCTTCGTGCTCAGGGCGCGCAACAGAGGGTCGTCTCAAAAGGTGGGCAGGGTGACGAGGGTGTTTATAGACAAGAGGAGGATGACAAGAAGAATGCACCGCCGAAGAAGGTTAGTTTTGCTGTCGGGGCATTGTGTGTTCCCGTCCTCGCGAGAGGGTAATCTAGTTAGTTTTGGGCACAATGATGGCTGATATTTACAAACAACACACAATTAGCCGGCTGGCCTACCTGTGATACTGCCACTTCTCAGGGAATTCGAGTGCGTTCTGGCACCTCTAGTATTCACAATACTCTCGTTCTTTACTCGGTGGTGGAGAATAGGGCTTTCGCCTATCGTTACATGGGACGAAGCACAGTATGTCACGCAAGCAAGCCCAGATGGGGATGCACCGCACCCTGAATGAGCGCAAAGGCCATTGTACTGACTGACTGTGCTCTCCTAGTTTCGGCAAATTCGGTTCCCACTACATTAAACGCGAATTCTACTTTGATGTTCACCCTCCTTTGGGGAAGATGCTGGTTGGCCTCTCGGGCTACCTCGCGGGCTACAATGGGTCCTTTGAGTTCAAATCCGGCGATACATACCCGCCTGAGCTCAATTATACGTTCATGCGTCTATTCAATGCTAGCTTCGGTGCGCTATGTGTTCCCGTTGCCTACTATACAGCTCGCGAATTGAATTTCAAGAGACCCACAGTTTGGCTGGTAACCTTAATGGTTTTGTTTGAAAACTCCTACGCTACTATTAGCAGATTCATACTGCTTGACTCGATGTTGCTATTCTTTACTTTCACAACCGTTCTCTGCTGGGCGAGATTTCACCGGCTACAGAAGGAGAGCTTCTCTCCCGAGTGGTGGCTCTGGGTGGTTTTGACGGGCATATCGATCGGATGCGTTTGCAGCGTCAAGTGGGTTGGCTTGTTCTGCACAGCTCTTGTGGGGTTGTACACTATCGAGGATCTATGGAATAAGTTTGGGGACTTGAGGATGCCCAAGGTTTGTGACATTTCTCCAGTTCTATCTATATCCGTTGCTAATATTACCTAGGTCGAGCTTGCCCAGCACCTACTGGCTCGCGTAGTCGGGTTCATCTTTATCCCCATGGCAGTTTATATGTTCTCGTTCTGGCTTCATTTCCTTGTCCTGAGCAACTCGGGACCAGGAGACGCCCAAATGAGTTCTCTCTTTCAAGCTAACCTTCAGGGGAGCGAGTTGAACCAAAGTCCCCTGGAGATCGCATATGGGTCACGAGCTACTATTAAAAATATGGGCTACGGTGGTGGATTACTTCATTCACATGTCCAGACATATCCAGAGGGTTCCACACAACAACAGGTTACATGCTACCACCACAAGGATGCAAACAATGACTGGTTCTTTTACCCCAACCGCCAAGAGCCGGATTATGATCAAGAAGAAGCCCCGAGATTCGTTGCGGACAAGGACGTAATCCGGCTCCTTCACACGCATACTGGTCGCAATCTACATTCCCATACCGTAGCTGCCCCTGTCACCAAGGCGGACTACGAGGTTTCATGTTACGGTAACCTCACTGTTGGCGATGACAAAGATCACTGGACCGTGGAAGTGGTTAGTGACGCGGCATCCAGTGACCGATCAAGAGTCCGCACTTTGACCACCGCCTTCCGCCTCAAGCATACCGCCCTTGGATGCTATCTGAGAGCTGGAAATGTAAACCTACCTCAATGGGGATTCAAACAAATCGAAGTTACTTGCGTAAAGAAAAATAATCCAAGGGATGTATACACTCACTGGAATGTGGAGAGTCACTGGAATGAGAAATGTGGGTTCCAAAGCTTCACCCAGAGACCTCCGGGACAAGACACACTAACGCGGTTGCTGTAGTGCCCCCGGGAGATCCTGGCTCCTACAAAGCCCCCTTCCTTAATAGCTTTATTCATTTGAACGTAGCAATGATGACTTCAAACAACGCTCTCGTTCCAGACCCGGACAAGCAGGATGACCTGGCCTCGAAATTTTGGCAATGGCCAATTCTAAACGTGGGTTTGAGGATGTGTAGTTGGGATAGTGCGAGTAAGCATATCACACATCCTTAGGCTGCAAGGCTACACTCTACACTATATCGATGCTAACCTCAATTTAACTAGTTGTGAAATACTTCCTCCTCGGCAACCCCATCGTCTACTGGGGCTCGACCGTTAGCTTGGGGATTTTTGGCTTGCTCGTGATATGGTATGTCATCAGGTGGCAGCGTGGGTATGATGAGTTGAAACCACGTAAGATAACACCGATGCTCGGCGCTGATAGGCACATGTGACTAACATCGAAATACCACATTGTAGATGACATTGACCAAATCCATTACGCTGGTCTCTACCCAATTATCGGCTGGTTCCTCCACTATGTGCCATTCATCGCTATGGCCCGTGTGACATATGTACACCACTATGTAAGACGAGACAATTTCTTTGAGCTTCTTGATTTTGCCGCAGCTAACCTTCACATTAGTATCCGGCTCTCTACTTTGCTATCCTAGTTTTCGGCTTCCTCACTGACCATTTCACCCAAAAGCTGTCATGCGGCATCAAATGGAGTATCTTTGGAGTGCTATATGCGGTCGTCATTGGGTTGTTTATCCTATTCAGAGCCATTACGTTTGGTATGGTCGGTCCGAGTGAACAGTGGAAACACCTAAGCTGGTTCAGCACCTGGCGAATCTCTAACTGATAGTCCGACTTCTGAGAGGATATAATGGAGTTGTTGACTGGTATTGTGACGAAAAAAAAGGGGTGGCGATCTCTAGACGGAAGACTTGCTGGTGGATAGGTGTAAGGCTGCCGCGTAACCCTTTGGACTATGGAGTGAGGTTCTAGCCTCCCCCTCCAACCTAGGGGTTTTACCATCCAATCGACCTACCTAATCCAGGCCTCGCTCGCTCTTCCTGTCATTTATTTACATGCATAATGGCACAGGAGCACATCTTAATGCGTAGCAAACTCTAAAAAAAAAAAAAAAAACTCGGGGGGGGGGGTTTTATTTTCATGAACTCTGTAGTTTCTCTTCCCCCCTTCCCCCCCCCCCCCCTTTTTTTTTTTCTTCCCTTTCATCCTTTTCTATCCCCTCACCCCCCATCTCTCCGTCTGGTTTTTTTTTGGGGATTCTCCTTTTCTTTCTATGTATCTATGTATCTATCTATCTATCGATCCATCAATCAATCAAACCTGCATGGCTACTACCAAATCTTTGCCCCCCCCCCCCCCCCCCCCCCCCCCCCCCAAAAAAAAAAAAAAAGAAAAAAAAGAAAAAAAATCACTACTGGTGCTTTTTCGGATACATATTCAACTCCGCTCCTCGACTGTGAGGTAGGGGGCCCGAGAATCTATTGAAAGGGGGCGCCTTTATCATGACTCTTCCCTCCCTCCCGTTTCCCCGGGGGTCCCGCTCAGCCTGCTCGCGCGAGGCGGCGTGCTTACCCGCTTAAACGAGAGTGGGTTCGCTACTGTTATCTTGGCAATACAAGGCAGCAAAAAAAATGCGCTAAACACAAACACAAACAAACATTCTAAAACCTCTACTTTTTTCTGCTTTATATATTATATATGATTGTAACTAGCCCGAACAAACAACACACACACACACACCTTTTCCGGCCGATAGAAAATGCGCTAAAAACGTTTTCTTTGCGCTTACTTACGCCAAATTTGCGGGTTGTTTTATGCATGGAAAAGGTCGAAAAGCGCCCCCCTTAGCTTTGCTTCACATACTATCCCTTGTGTCTCTAGGAAAGCAGAGATGGAAGGAGGGGGGTGATGATGTTAATGCTGATGATGACCTAAGAATAATAGAAAAAAAAAAAGGCCAACCCCGTTCTTTGTGCTAGATGGTGAAAATGATATGATGGATGCCCAAGAAGGAGAACCAAACCATGTAAACTCCCAAATATTAAAAGTAGTCGGGGATACACAACGCAAACAAGAGCACTCACGCACACATCAAAACCGGTCTATTGTTTATCTACCCGTTTCACCCCCAAACAGCCACCCTGCCTCTAGGCAATACCCACCACCTCCACCCTCTCGGCTTTCGCTGCCCCAACATACAATTCCCGCATCGACTGTGGCAGCCAACACGCCCTCCATAGCTCCCAATACCGCCCATCCGATAGCGCCCGCAATCAACCCGACAACGTATGCATACAGACTGCCCTTACCCCCACGGCCGTCAATAGCAAGTGTTCTAGCGGTGGATACCCAGCCGCCAAATCCAAGTGCAAAGGCCATGATAGCGCGAGTAGCGTGTAGGAATAGCTTGGCGAGGCGGTAGGGGAGGAGAGGAGCGGCAGTGTTGCGATTGCGGGATGAGAATCGAGGATTGAGCGATGTGGTTGGTAGAGTAGGCGAAAGGAATGTCATTTGCGTGATGCCTCGTGCAGAGGGTGACAATGGCTGAGAGTGTATGGCGGCGTAGGTGAGGCTGAGCGGGTTAGTCAGCGCAGCGATGGGAGTAGGAACGAAGGAATATGTGAAGAGGTTGACGACGCCGATGATGCTGCGGGGAAGCAGGAGGAACGGGAGGCGGATGATGACGGTGAGAAAGGTGGAGAAGCAGATGGTGCCAAAGAGGGTGGTTGTCGCATGGCTCGCGGCGGCTCGAACTACCTGGCTGCTAGTTGGCGAGGGGGTAGCTAGGCGGTGGAAATACCACTGGCTGACAGTGGCGGCAGTGGCAGCACGTTGTACCCCGCTACCGACGGCGAGAGTCCAGAGGTACATTAGCACGAAGAAGACTCCTAGCCACCAAGTCCCCATGTCGATGACGAAGAGGTTTTTTGGCTTAGTAGAGAAATGTCCTCCGAGAAAAACACGAGTGAACATGCTAATCCAGACCCACGTCCAGATAACCACCCCGGCGAGTGCAGAAAAGCCAAGAGCGAGGAGAGCAGGGTTGGCGGCAAGGATGCGGCATGCGAACTGGAGGATGCCGATAGCTTTGTTGAGGGAATGACGACCCTTGAAGACAGAAACGGTCCAGAAGATAGCCAGGACGGCCGGGATGAAAGACAACCAGCGCATAACTTTGTCTTGGACGCTGGCACCTTTGAAGCTTGAAATGAATGGGTAGAGGAAGAAGGAGACGAGGACCACGGGCACGGCGACAAGGATTCCATAAACAAGAGGCCTTGCAAAGGAGCGGAGGAGAGCTAGCCAGACGAGGGAAACGATGACGGCGACAAGGGTATCGACTGCCAGAAGATGTAATGATGAGTGCAACGCTGTATATATGGTGTCCCCTAGGGGCTCCTTGTCGGAGGGTGTCGATGTGTGAAGCCACACCAAGAAGAAGCTTGCAAAGAGAGAGGCTAGAGAGATCAGGTATAGGGAGGACCAGAACGGGTCATGATAAGGGGTTTGGGAAACAGGTAGAGAGATTGTTGGAGGCACCTGGATTTTCTATTAGCTATCGAGAGCTACTCTTATAGCCTGAATTAGACAGGGATCTCACCGACGAAGTATCCGAACTTGGAGGCCTTGGTAAAGCCGCAATTGCCTCCTGATCCGTTTCGCGAGGGAGGAACGAAGTCTCTTTCTGGAAGCGGGGTGCCGAAGCTGGCGGGCGCCGAAACTGCTGAAATGCCGGTGGGTCATCATCCATAGACCTGTCCACGGCAATGTCATCTGGTGGGGCCGAGTCATCTCGCTCCAGCGCCTCGACGCTCTCCCTCAAAGTAGATTCCAACCCGATCTCCACCATCCTTCCCTTCCCTCTACCCCCTTTGGCGCTACCATCGTCATCTAACCCATCTGGGTCCTCCTCCTCGAGAGCTTCTACCTTCATTCCTCTCCCCTTCCCGCTTGCTTTCCCGCCCCGCCAACTGCTCTTGATGCCCCGACCTCTTCCAAAACCCCGGTCGTCCTGCTCCCTTCCATCGGCACTCTCATCCACGCCAGAAGGATGGGTCGAATCTTCATCCATCTCTGACGATTCAGTCAAGTGACTAGCGCCAAACTGTCTCCGTGACCGCTGCAGGGCATAGTAGTCTGCCACTTCCCGCTCGTGCTCCTCTTCATCGTCCTCTTCTCGGAACTCATCCGTGGCACTATAAAACAGAGGTGCTGCGGCTGCAGTCCTCGATGCAAAGGGAAACTGCGAGAATTGTGACGCGGTCGCTTGGTAAGGATTTCCCAGCGTCGGGCGTTGCAGGTAAGACCTGGAAGAGGGAAAGCGAGACGGCCCACCTCCAAGACGGCGGATTCGATCTGCTGGGTCGTTTGTGTCGTTCTGTGGTTGTCGAAATGATGAGATGCGTGATTGGGACTGGGCGAGAAATCGTGAGGCATCTGCGTGATCAAGGGAAAAAGAAGTCAGTGGCGGATCTGCTACACAGCAGCAACAGCAGACGAAGCTTGCACCACTTCTCGGCCTTGCAGTGACATAGGGAGGGGGGTGGGGACGCGTACATTCAGAAAACATGTCGCTCTACCGCACTCCTCTCACTGCAGTCGGCACTGCAGTGATGGAGGGCGGATAAGATACTGTCGGTGGACGCGGGGTGGTGAGATGACAAAGAGAACCAGCCCGTGTGGGGATTTAGCGCTGTAGCGGCGGGCTGATGGTAGAGAGCGAGTATTTGGGTAGGTTGTGGAGGAGGAAGTGGTGGTGGTGGTGGTTGTGACAGCAGCAGTGGTGACTGGCAGAAGTTGTGGGCGAGAGAGAGAGAGAGAGAGTCAGAGTCTGGGCTGCTTGCGTTGGGGTGTTGCGGGTCGGATGATGCAAGTGGAATAGCGGTATTGGCAGCAGTATCTACTCTACACAGGAGCGAGCAGACGGAAATACAAGTGCAATATCCTCGATTCCACAATTCATCTGCTTTGCCCGCTGTCTCACCTGCATCACAGAGCGTCTTTGTGCAAGAGGGAGCATGTCCTTCACTGTAGCATTGCATCGCCGCACGCACAGGGAGGTACAGACAGGTACAAGATACAAAATACTCGGATTGTTTCCCGTATCATGTGGCAAGCGAGTCAGCCGCCTGCACACACACACGGAGCAACTACCATCTGCCATCTGCCATCAGCAGTCAGCCACCAGCCACCAGCCATCAGTCGTCATCGTGCCCTTGATACACTCGCACGTCTTGCTCATCTTCCCGTCTGCCTATCTGCCCTCTCTACTGCCCTCTACTGCCCACTGCTGCCCGTGCCTAGTGAAGCGCTTTAGCCATCATCCTGCCTGTCCCGTACTCCACATAAGACACTCTGTGCAGAGCACATAATACACTCCGTACATACGGTACAAGTACTCTGTGCATTGAGACAAAGCCGAAGAATAAGAAATTACAGCAGAAAAAGGAAGCGTCTTGTCCCTCTCTGCCTCAAGCTCTCAAGCTCTCAAGCTCGATACTCCTCCCCGCCCGCACTCCGTCGGCCATCAGAACAGACTCAGGATTTTGATGTCGCAGCCATGGGACTACATCGCAAAGCTTGTCTGCATCGGCGATTCTGGCACCGGTAAATCCAGTGTGTGTTTGCACCCTCAGCCAGCAGAGCAACAGCCCGAGAAAATTCCCTTGAGCTGAGAACCGACTGACAACCGCAAGCTAACCATACGCCTCTGCGAAGGCCGCTTCTCCCAGCAGCACGATGTGACGGTGCGTCCCTTCCTTTGCCCTCCACGCTCTACTCTCCACCCGGGGCCTAACAGACAGACTCCAGATCGGCGTGGAATTCGGTTCGCGCATTGTGCCCGTCGGTCCTAAGACCCCTCATTCCGCCCCCACATCCCCTCCTCAACAGCAGCAGCAGCTACAGAAGCAACCCCAGAAACACATGAAACTCTCCCTCTGGGATACTGCTGGTCAGGAAACTTACAAGTCCGTCACCCGCTCCTACTTCCGCGGCGCTTCAGGCGCCCTGCTTGTCTTTGACATTACGCGCCGCGACACCTTTATCCATGCCACCGATTGGCTTCACGACCTGCGCCAGATCGCTGAGGACGGAATCATCATCGTGTTAGTAGGGAACAAGTCTGACCTCGCGGCATCGGAAGAGGATAGTCGCACAGTCTCTGCCTCGGAAGCAGAAACCTGGTGTCGCCAGAATGGCATCATGGCATATGTCGAGACCTCAGCTAAGAGCGGCGAGGGCGTCGAGAAGGCATTTCTCGAGGTTGCGAACCGTATTTATGAGAACATCGAAAAGGGTCGTTACGATTTGAATGACCGGAGATCTGGCGTTAAAGGCGCTGGCGTTGGTGGGAATGCCACGAGGACGGTCAACCTGGGGGTGAGCGGTGGCACCGCAGCAGGCAATGGTAAGTGCTGTTGAGCGAGACTGAAGAAAAATGGCATATGCCCGAGCTAGGCCTTGCTCCGAGCGTATGAATAACCCTGTACAAATCAAAGAGACCCCTTAATGAACTGACGAGCATAATATGTCCGGGCGTTCTCACCTCTCTTTCTTATCCTCTTCCTGCCTGTTCCTTTGCATTCCCTTTATTTTTCTTTTTCTTTTCCTTACCCCTTACCCCACCCCCAGGGTTTTAGCCCTCGGAAGCATACACAGAGTAGTGCAGTTCTCTTGTATCGTGTGCGAAAAATTAATGTACCTAATAGAAATTCAGCCATGGGCCCTCCCTCTAAGGAACTAAATTGGTAGTAGAGGAAGGAATTCCTGCGTTTTGGGGCCCACATCTTTTCCTACCTTACTGCAGTCTTACATCCTCTGGCCGACCTCCCAATGTGCGGGTGGTCTAGGTGGACGGAGATGGGACCTCTTGCGCGCGGGGTGGCCCACTAGTAGAGGGTAGTAGAGGGCTTAGTTTGCAAGATCACCTAGACATATAGCCTAGCTCCCGCAAATAGATCCCTTTGGTATCCACCCATTTCCCCCCGGCGTAGATGTACCCTTCGGGTCCACGAAGTGTCCACTTTCTGAAATTCGCAGCATTTGATTTGATAGCAAATTCTATTAAAACCTCCTAACTTGAAAATTCTTGAGACGATAGCATGTTGGACTTATTAGGAGCGAAGTGTCACAAACACTGTTATTACCACAAGGGATGTGGTACAAACCCCTGGCCTCCTATGCCATGTGGCGTGACGATTGATGGAAAACAATACCGAAAAAAAGAGATCCACTTGAAAGTTGGTGCAGTATTGCTCAAGGAAAACGAGCCGACGAATTGCAAGCCGTTACATCAAAGGACAGGTTGTTGCAATGGACTGCAAGGAAGCCTGTGTTTTTTTCGAAACGGGAAAAGGGGGAAAGAAACAAAATCCAGCGTCTAGACAATATCTTATGGGGCATACAGTTTTAGGACATATAGGACTTTTGGAATGTAATATCGTGGGAAAAAGAAAGTGTTGTTACCCCGACGAGCCAACCAAGGACCATCAACGGAAAGTTTCCACCATAACCACATTCACAGATGACGACATGTTTTGAGACAAGGGCCGCCGACCCTGCAAGACGATCTCCAGAGTAGAAGTTGAGGAGCCCACCTATCGTCCACCATCCTGAAACAATCCACCAATCAAGAAACAAAACCAACAGATGTCTCCTCGATTGTAAAGTTATCGAATCTTCCTGTAATCTCACTTCTCTATAATGTATTCCGTAAAAGCTGAGCGAATCTGATAAGGAGTGGGCAAAGGAAAGTGGCTGGTGATCTGACATGCAAATATCATTAAACACAAAGGATGCTCAGCGGTACGCTCCTCCAAAGCGAGTGTTGTTTTGGTTACCGAAGCGGGTGACGGGCGGTCCCACTCCAGGGCCTGGTCGGGTTGCAAAAGCTGGGTTGCAGCAGAGCATTCCAACCCTAGAACCGAATTTAGACCCGCGCAGAGAGACCATATGCTTGCTATAAATATATCAGTCGCTGTAGCTGTTAAGCGCATGTCAAGGTACGTTACCGGATATGAGAGGCTACAATTTCACGATGCTGGGGGTTGGAGTGCGTCAAAATGTACTGAACGAGGTAGTTCCCATACTGGTCGCTCGCAACTATTTGAAGGGTGAATATCACAAACTCAGAGGATACGGGGGGCAGCACTTACTGTCAATGAGAGGAATACGGGGACGGTCGGCACGGCCTTCACAAACGCGGTCGAGATAACGTTCGAGAAATTCGGGCCCGCCAATCTTCAGGCACTTCTCAACCACCTTTGAGGCAAACTGATCCATACTATATTCTGCTGCATTGCGGATGACATGGTCGATTGCACGGCTACGGTCAGCGGGCAACCCGTGTTCGCAAATATGCTGAATGCACCAGTTGCCAAATTGTCCATGGGAGATGAGGTCGATGCTGGCAAGGACTTCATTGATGCAGGGGCGCTGCGACAGATTAGCAATGCCCTTTGGGATCGCGTTGGAACAACATACCTTGTCTTCCTCAAGACAATTCTCAAAAATATTTTGTACAACTAAGCTCCCCGTTTCGCCGAGCGCAACTTCATGCCACATGCCCAGAAGGGCTTCGTTGACATATTTCATAATTTGTGGAGGGGAATCAGCCCAACGGAGCTCGAAGAGTTTCTGCCAGACATGGCATGCATATCGATGAACAACGGTCTCGGGTATACGACGGAGCAGTTCATGGACCATAACAGCCTTGTACTCCTCTGGGACAGAGTCAAAGGCCTTCTGAACGACATGGCAGCCAAATGCATCCATGCTAAGGTTCAAGGTGTTGCCGCGGATGGCGTTAGCAATTCCCACGACTTGCTCTGGGGTGCCATGTTCAAAGCAACGCTGAACCAGGAAGTTTCCAAAACGGTTTACCATCAAGGGGTAAGCCTGAGCAACGATAGCATCAACGATTTCGTACTTTTGCTCAACCGTGCCAACCTTCAACTTCTGTTGCAGAAAGATTGATGCTTGCTGGTCATTGTTGCAGACGATTTTATCAACGATATACTTCCAGTTGCAATTGACACTGCGCTCGAGCAGACGCCGGTAATTGAGTGGTTCGATTGGGGATACGTATGTCTGGACCTGCGCATTCGATGCCTGCATCATGTCAGAATATAGATAAGCCCCGCTGGGGGTGCTGAGAATTACTTGGGGATTCCATGGGTTGGCTCCGACATTGCCAGATTGAAATTCAGCTGCAGTAGGAGACAATGGAGTACCGATAGGACGAGGCTGGTATGGCATCGGGATGTGGTAAGAGCCTGCCGGCTGGTAACCAGTCGGGGGCTGGCCGCTCATCATGTGATCGGTCGAGCTAACATTTCCGGTATAAGCTGCCCAGGCTGTGTTGCGATGATTAAACCCAGTGCCTATGCGACCATTTTGGGCGCCGGGACGATGAAGCGGCAATTGATTTGGAAGAGGCAATTGACTGGAAAACTGGCCTGAGGCATTCACGAACCCATTATCCACTCCCATATGGCGCATTGCCGGTCCAGAGAACACTCGGGTTGGTAATGGGTGGATTGGTTGAGGAGCACCACGGCCAAACCACGTTCCGCGTGCAGAATCTTGGCTGAATCCATTAGAAGGTTCGACATACTGTTGAGCAGTCGGCGCCGTCAAGCCAAGGTGCAAGTTGGGCTTGCTGGAATTACTCCAAATACCTTTGCCTCTATGGAAACCGCCAGCCGAGAGGGCTTCGCTAGAGTCGGAATGAGCATCTTCGGCCACAGCCCAAGTGCCTCCACGGCCAAGTTGAGCGCGGCCCACAGGGGCATCAAGTATATCCCAGGAGTTCGGGCGACCAGTAAGAGCTTGGTTGGGAGGCTGCACAGCGCCCGGTTCGATCTTAGGAGGAAGCTCAAAGGTTTCACCATTGGCATTGGACTCTGCTTCAGATGAAGGGCCTAGAACTTGATCCACAGTGTGTTTTGCGATGCGTTGTTGGGAAAGCTCTTGATCCATGAGAGCAATCCTGGCCTCAGCTGCCATTAGCTCCTGTTTGAGACGAAGGACCTCGTCTAGCTCCGTCTGCGCATCGGTAGTGGGATGATCTGGGTTGGAATACATAACACTGTTGGAGGAATCGGTATCCTGCCCAGAAGCATCAGTCCCACTGTCAGAGGAGAGTGGGAGCTTAATAACTGGTCCGGTCGGCTCGCCAGTGGTAAGTGCATGGTGTTGTTTCTGTTGCTGTTCCGCAAGCTTAGAAAGCAGCTCTTCTACATGAGGATGACCATTTTCGTGATTCGTAGTAATGTTGTGATCGAATTTCGGCTTCTTGGACTGTAAGTAGGTTGAACATAGGCAGTACTTGGTTGGATATCTAACCTTGTAGCAAACGGCATGATTACCGCGTTGACGTTGGGATTGATTTCCCATAGTAGATTCTTCCAGAGGAGCACGAGAGCCACCGGTAGTATCGTCTGTATGGTTGTCTGTATCCTTATGGTACTGTTGAATCGTTAGTGTTATGCAACTCTACCGGCTGGTAAGAAATGCCATCTGATAACTTGGAGTCAATTACAACACCACAGTCTATAACACCATCCCCTTGAACTTCGTTTTCTTGATCTTCATGAACAGTGAAGCTAGCTGACGCCTTCCTCTTCCCCGTTGGGGAGCCATCGGAATAGAAACTCGCCATCATCTCAGACCCCAAGATGAATACTAGGTAGAAGAATGTGGTGTGAGGTGACAAGATGGGTTTGATTCAGGAAGTCGATGCGGAGCACTCTACGCGCGTTAAACAAGAACGTGAGGGGAGCGAATTGGGAAGAGATGGCCTCCACAAGATGATCTCAACAAGATGACCGTGAGTATGTGGGTGGTGACCAAAGAGCTAGCGAAGGAATAACACAGCGAGCAAATGGGCAAACATCAACTAAGGACAGAGAGTAGGCGAGGTAACCGGCTATGAGATTGCGAACTAGGTGCCACGTACCTGCCCAGAAGGTCTCGACAAGCAAGTTATCAAATGTCTCGGCTCGTAGGCAGGGAAGGAGCAGATCTAATGAGTTCGTTCAAGTATATCGCCCTTAAATGCGATAGATGCGTAAATCCAACCAAGTTTGGAAGTCAAAATGGCGTTGTCAAGAAAGAGAAGGTGGTGGTGAGTGTGGAGAGTTGATGAGATCTGGAAGACAGTGGTAGGTGGCTCTTTATGGAGAACTCCCGTCCCAAATTTTCGGGCGAATGACGCGCCGGAAGGACTTCGTAGGAGTCTAAACACTCCACCACGCTCTCGTACACTTATCCAGCGCCGGTAGTCCTCGTTACCCAGCATACACAAATGCCAAATTCGACCACTCCTCAGCCGGGATTTACAATGCGCTTGTCTCTGTCGCCACAAGGAACCAGCACAGACTGCGGCCGATCCAAAAGGCACGAATAAGCGCCTTTTGCATACATGAATGAGATGAACGGGGATGCCAACCGGGCAAAGGACAACTGCTACGGAGCACATTTAACCTAGCTCGGACCGAAGTGGTACTAAACACAGCTAAATGGTGAGCATAACTACGAAATGCTTTTATGGGACAAGTGGGATGTGCTGACGCCTTGTGGGGCCGCTGAAACAAGGCAACGTTGAGTTCGAGACACCGAGACATCCCTTCGCAAACACTCTATTAAAGAAGTGGACCGCTAGCCAAGGACAGCAGATCAGACAGTAGGAATATCGGCAAAACCCCTAGTATTCAAAGACACTGAAAGCTTCCTCCAAACCACATCATGCATCGAAAATTTTGTACATTCGCCAGGCACAACCGAACCTCGGGATGAAGAACGGCCTGGCGGCTTGTCGAGCTAAAGCCATACTTAGAAAGTAACCGCCTTTGGACCAGCTTTCTTCTTCCGGTTCGCGAATTTCTTCGATTCTGCCATTCGAGCACTGGTTCAGCAGAAGATTCTCCTGAGACATGAAACCATCCGCAGTGTCCGCAAGGTAGAGCTGTACGCACCTTCCGCTGTTCTTTTCTTCTTTGGAGCACCCTTCCCTCTCGATTTCGCACTACGGAGGGAGAAGTCAGCTCTCCCCACAGGCTAGGTTAGTTGAAGTTATTACATCTGAATGTTCTCTAGGCGATCTTCCTCCTTCTCATCCCAAGTCACGCAATCAGGGAACGCTTTCCTCAGATCCCGTAATGTGACAACCCTTCTCGGGTAGTATGCTGCTAGCGTAGGGCCGCGTAATCGCTGTCGAAGTACTTTGCTGCCTGTTCTGAGGCGCTCGGGGTTGTAGGTAGTAGAAAATATACGGCATTGGGCCTAGAAATAGTTAGTAGGGGCCACAGACCGTACTCTCAGGCTATAGAACGATAGTTACCTTCATCAGGTCCAGTATCCGCGACCGTGCGACAGACATTGATTCTCCCAGGGAATAGCAGGTTGAGGGAATGTTGGATTAAGGTGATCTGAACCCATGTCGCGGCTCTGCGGGAATTCCCCATATGCCAAGGTTATAAAAATACGCCCCGACCTCACCCCAACCTGGCGGGTGAGTGACGCGGTGAATTTCAGCACAGGTGAGCACGGGTAGTTCCACGACTTCATCAGTCAAATCTATTTTGTAGAAAATTATAATTATTAGGCTATTCCGCATCATCGCATGGCTCCACATAGGTCCTGCAACTTCCTGACAATCTGTACTTTGGGCTAACAATTTTTACAGATCATCTCATCTGCGATACTCCTTCCTTTCCGCCACCACAAGCAACTAGACGTAGGAGATGGCTAAGAAGCCGGCATCCCAACCGTCGTTAGTCTGAGCTCTAGAGATGTAATCGACCATCTCTCAACCTTCCCTGATCAAGCTGTCTTTACAAATATCTATAGGCCTGGTGCAAGAAGATGGACTTCCGCCCAGGTGGAGAATACCTACCTTTCGACTGGGTTGATGAAGGCAAGCTCCTGCTCTTTGTGAAGACGCAGGTTGCAGAGCGCGCGCTATGTAGGGGCAGCCGCCTTGCTGCAGAGAGAAAGCAGAGGCTTGAGGATGAGCTAGAGGGCTCGAAAACACAGAGAAAGAGGAGGAAACAAGACGCTAGAGGATGTTGTAGTAGAAGATCCTAATGTGAAGGATATTACACGGAGCTTATTAGTGGAGGAAGCTGCGGAGGTAACGACAAGCAAAGCAATAAAGACCAGAACATTCTTCCATATCTCCGGCGCAATCGTATGCTAGAAAATGCATACAAGAGCAGAGCCGAAGCAGCCTGAAATCCAATTAATCGATGTAATACGAAAAGTCACGAGTTTATTGAAGATACCTAAGTTAGTTGACATTGTAGCGGGCGGGCGAAAAGTGGCTATCTGGAGGGTACTTTAATACCGCCATGGAGCTTTCCACCTGATCAACCCTCTAATAGAGTCAAGAAAGTTATCAGAGTTAAGCTCAGTACTCAAACATCCTGATCTCGCCATTACACCCTGAGACCAACAGCTCCTTGTCCAACGATTCTCCATCTGCATCGCCAATGCGTCTAAGATCAGGCTTAACCAGAAACTCCACGGACTTGCCTAAAGAGGCGTCTGATTCCCGGGGCTCAACTGTGACCTTCAAGTCTTCGAATACAAAGAGGAGACGACACCTCTGCGTCCCAAATAGTACCCATGCCTCCGAGACATTTGTTGCAATCGTTTTAATCGTTTGCTTGGCTTTCTCATCAAGATCAGCGACGCGCGATAGTTGCTCTGCAATACTATTCTGGACGAGCTGAATATTCTCTTGATACGCTATGCGCAGCTTCGTTCGCGGGTCGTACTCTGAGGTCTGCACTTTTAACGCGTCTTGGCCTGGTCGTATGGTTTCGTATCTCCATCTCTCAGAGTCGAAGCTGGCAGCAGGCCAGCAGAAATGTTTTTGTCTAAATCCTTCTGTCCATAATTGTGAGTACTGGTCCATCATGAGGGTTTGCATACGGACCTTTGCCATAGGCTTCATTCCACTGTTTCTCCATGATCATACCTTCCGTGCCAAAAACCCTGAAGGGACTGCAGAGAATGTACTCATGTAACACCAACCAGACTGTCTCCTGTATGATACTCTTCTGCAGCTTTTTCGAATTCATCCTGACCTGTTTCAACTGATCGTCGCTCCAGGTAGACCGGTCAGGGGACCACTGAAGCTTTCCTAGTGAATCAACTTTCGAGGACAGTTCTGTGAGTTTCGTCTTGAGGTCTCGGTCTGTGGTCGGTGTGAAGGTCTCTCGGGTCACGATGGCTTTCGTCCGATCGTGGATGATTTTTTTTAGTCGCGCCGTCTCTAGTTGATGATTGTGTATCAAAGTAGCCTCATTCTGTTCAGCTCTGTTCAAAAGGCCATCGACTTGTCTCCGATGCTCGGTTTCCATGTCCGTCCGTACTTGATCATGTTCCAGCCGAGAATCTTCCAGTCGGTTGTTGAATCCTCTGAGCATAGAATCCATCTCCGACGAATGAATCCTTTCACCCTCTGTCACCTTATTCTGTGCCATTCGTAGTGAACTTCGAGTTCGTCTCAAGTCTTCATCCACCTTTCCTTTTTGCTCCTGCAATGATTGGTACATCCGACAAACGAGCGCATATTCCTGGGCCAGTATTTGCACCGCTTTGGGCAGAGATAAAGACGGCTTGGCATCGGGTTCGGCACCGTCGAATGCTCCGGCCGAGTCCTGGTATTGAGTAGCATCTTCCGGGACATCTTGCAGATTCCTGAGACCGTCGGTGTATCCCCAGTCAATGGCCTCTCGAAGGATTTCGCCTATCGCGCTCAGATCTTTAGAGGGATCATTCCTCTTGAATTGGATTTTGGTTTTTCTGAAGGGTATCCAGTCAAACATATTCGGTGTTGGAGGAAAGGTGCAATGGTGGTGGGGGAATTGGTATGGCGGGTACGGATGATTTACGCGTCTGCCGTCACACCAAGCTGCTCAGCACTGCCACCCATCTTATCCAATAACCCCACCAACAGCACTCGGCTCTTCTTTCCATGTAAACCATATTGCATGCATTCCGTCTGATGGCCAGGCCATCAGAGTGATACGAGGTGCAGCCTGCCACTAACGCAATGCAAGTCCCACATGTGTTGTTGGATGCAGCGGTGTACTCTGTAGATTTCAGTAGAAGCTAGAAGCCACTTGTACGCTGGTGCTTATTTCCACCCCGAATGCTGGATCTGGACGACATATAGCGAGTTTGGGGCATCTTCGCCGCGTCTGAAGTCGAAACTCTCACAATTCGTGGAAGCCCTGAACCTTTGCATGACCTCGCAGACCAGGTATAAGGCAAGATGAACAAGGCACCTTCATTCACCCCCAGAGACGAAATCCCGTCGCCAACGACTTCTACCTGGCGCGGCTCCAGCGGACCGTCGACTTATGCGCCTTCGGTAGCAGATTCGACCACATCGCTACCTTCAACGACGACAACTGCGACTTCTTCGTCATGGAGAAGGCGAACAGGGCGCGGGAGTGCAAGAGGTTATGTTCCGCCCGCAGCCGCGAACCAATTCGACTTTTCTGGGACCGGCCAACATCGACTCGTCATTGGGATTGACTATGGAACCACATTCACTGGTGAGCTGCTCGGTTTATATCACACTATTGGAGGAGGTTGTACTTTGGTTTTTGCATCGGACTGACAGAGCTCGAAGGTATCGCTTGGGCCATTCCAGATACAGACCGCGCCAATATTGACGTTATCCATATTGTCACAAATTGGAATAGCCCGAAAATGGGCAATGATGTGAAGATTCCTAGTGTCATATCCTACTCGGCTCCCGGGGTAGATGACGAACAGCAATTCGGCTACGACATCAGCCCGGATGCGATCACGATGGTGAATACGAAACTCGAGCTTGAGCCGCAGGGTGAACGCGTTGATGAGCTCGACCTTATTCTACAAGTCCTGGAGGGCATGAGGAACCTGAACTTCGATCATGTCAAATCTGTCAGGTCATTTCCAGGGTATACTTGGTAAGCAATGCTTGTTTCCACATTAATCTGCGGAAGACACTTGCTAACCTTGTCCGCGCCTCCTAGGAAGGGTCCCGACGAGGTTGTAACAGATTACTTAACGAAGGCCTTTGAATGTTTCGATGAGTCAACAAAGTACATAGATGACCTTAAGCCAACTGTGCCTGTGGATATTGTGATTACGACACCAGTGGTATGTCTCACGATACTACATACTCTGATACAAGGTTGACAGTACTCCAGACATGGTCGTACAGAGCCAAGAACTCTACCTTAAGAGCCATCCAACGCGCGGGATTCAACGAGCTCAACTTTCCTGGTTTGCAAAGGATCCTGCTGGTCACCGAGCCCGAGGCTGCTGCGATTTACACGGCCCAGTATTTTAAGCAAGGGGCGGAGCTTTTAAAAGTGCGCAAGAGAGCTGTTACTGCTAGAATCCTGCTGACATTCATGCTAGGAGAAAGAATGCTTCGTTCTCTGCGATGCCGGAGGTGGAACAGTGGTCAGTGTGACTTTGTCTGTTTGCATTCGATCGGTATTAAGATATCGCAGGATGTTGTTGCCTACAAAGTGATGCAGGTCGAGCCTAATCTACAACTAGAAGCTATCACGATACCTACAGGTAGAACTGACCAGTACGAACGAGGATCTTTCAAGCGCTGACTGGGCTTCTAGGAGCCAAATGCGGTGCCAGCTTCATCAACGCCAATTTCCGAGAATGGCTCCGGGAAGTTCTAGGCGAACGGAACTACGCTCACTTAGATCCACTCTCAGACAATCAGAGGATCAATGCGCAGGCAATGGAAACTGCGGAAATGCGACAGCTCATGTCGAAATTTGAAGTGGTGAAGAAACTCTTTTGCGCTGACTCAGACGACGTAGAACTCGACCTGCCAGCACCTCTGCATATGTTGAATATCCCTGGAAGAGTGGAGCAGGGCTCGTTGACAATCACACAGCAAGTAGACTCGGTGTCTGGGCTCGTTATACTGCTAATACCGTACAGCGATGATATGCAATCTTTCTTCGATCCTTGCGTCGACGACATCATCGAATTAATTGACGGACAGATTGCCCAGGTCGAGGCGAGAAAGAATAGAGTCAAGGTACCTCAAGCGCGGTGTGATGTTTCTTGTCATATCGTTAATCATGCTAGTCAATCTTTCTCGTCGGCGGTTTCAGCGAGTCTAAGTTCTTGCGCGAAGAGTTGGATAAATCCATCAACGAGCTACGAGATAAGAAGATACGGCTTCCCGCGACATCGTATGTCAAGTCTAATCCGATAGCGAAGGCTTTTGTGAGCAGTTTTGACCATGTGCAGGTGGTCGGCCGTTGTTCGAGGCGCTGTTTTATTCGGCATGGAAGAATCAAATCGCCAAACGCAAGCTACGGTCAAGCCGTGCCCGAAGAGCTATGGCATCTCAACTTCGCGAGCTTATACCAAGAGGCTATTCTCAGACCAGGACAAGGAAACGAGTGCAATTACAAATCAAACCCTAGCGAAGGGACAGCTGACTTGGTTCATTCGCAAAGGTGACATGTTGCAGCTGAGCGAGCCACGCATCTTCCAACAAGAACTCTACTGGCACTTTGTCGAGGGACAGCAACGATATGTCAGTTTGCCCATTTATGAGTATCTTGACGACGATATTCCAATGCGGTACGAGAATGCACATGAAGGTGAGTTGCGCTCATTTGAAATGCATGTGACGAGGCTGACCATTTCAGAACTGAAAACAGCCGCCACCCTCACGGCGGACTTGAACAGCATTTCACTGTTTGAGATGGAAGAGCTCGAAAATCGGATGACGGGGAGGGCATTTTATCAAGCCTGTCTTGTATGTAAGTGGACCGTGTCTGGTGCTACGCTAAAGGGTGAGCTTTTGTGGGGCGAGAAGGTCATGAACACAATCGTATTGCAGAACATTGATCAGCTGTAGGTTCCAACAATAAGAAACAGTTATAAATGACATGAATATTGTGCAAGTTACTTTTTGTGCCCGTCGTACATCTCCAAAACTTTCAATCGGGCCGACTTTCTCTCGCTGCTCCACTGTTGCATTTCTACTGTTCTCGGTCAACAAGGCTGAACTTTCAGCCTTTGCTGCCGCCGGGTTGAACACGTCACACATTCGCACTTTTTTTCATCGCCGATCAGCGTATTGGCCATGCGATTAGTTAGGCACATCTGTCCATTTCCGGCGAAGGCAACAGACACACGGAATGTATCACGTCTCTTTTTCCCGCTTCTGTAATGCATGCGCCTCAGCCATGCTGACGGAGGCCGCCAATTAGATCGACAACACTCGATTGACGGCCTTGCTTGAATGCGAGGTATGCCAGCGGGATAAAGGCCCTCAGGCATTGATCGATGTGGACACCAACAGCCAGATAAACCATACACCCGCGTCCTCCCACCCCAAGGCGTCCTCACAGCCGCTGGACACCCTTGTCCAGATTCGACCTCCGTGATCTCAACAAGCCGATCGGAACTCCCTCCACGGTCATCAACTTCGAGCCATATCAGCTCAAGTTCCGCAGACACCGGAGCACTATCCCACTCCATGAAGTCCTCTGTCGTAGGCTTCCTCACGAGGAAGAAAGACCTGGAGCGCACCCGCATCGAAAATGAAAGACTCGAACTCGAACTCGCAGAAATAAAGCGCCGTGAAGACGAGAGAATTAGGAAAGAAAGGAGGCGTGCAAGAGAGCAGGATCAGGCCATCCAGGACGCCAAGGACAAGCGCAATGCGAAACTTAAGAAGATGAGGGAAGCCTCTCCAGAGACGCTGCGAAACCTTCGTGAGCTCATCCGCAATCGCTACCAGATGGACGTTGAAATTTGGGGCCTGCGCAGTGCCCGGAAGCCCGATCAGCCGAAAGTCTTGGAGAAGATGGCCGTCGCCGATGCTATTATGGAGGAGATTTTGACGACCATCGGCACTTGGGAGAATCAACAGGATGGGAATTGGACTGATGAGGAGTGGGACTGTGTACAGGAGATCAAGGAGCGGCTGCAAAGCGATGGCAAGAGAGTTTGGGAGGGCAATCCACCTTGGGCTGATGCGGACAATCCAGGGAGGAGGCGTGTAGTTACAGGGAAGGGGCGTGTAGGTACAGGGAAGGGGCGTGTAGGCGCAGGGAAGGGGCGTGTAGGTGCAGGACGTACGGACGGATGGTGAATTGTCTTGCTGAGCAACCGTCTCCATCCAGGATCATCAGAGTAGTCGATAGAGGAACGATTTTTGCTTCGAATGTTCGACGAGCAGGTTCTGAGAGAGCTACGGCAATCAGAGTGTGCTGCTCGAATACCATATATGTCGGTCTCTACCGATGAAAGACAATGTCATTTCGCCCATATGAATTCGCTGATGCATGCTATTCTAGAGTTTATTCGAAACTCAATCCACCTCTAGTGAAGCCACAAGTTGATGTACATGTACATGCTCTATATCGAACGTTGCGGCGTAACCACTCTGCTCACTTTGATCCTCCCATTCGCCACAAACACAGCATAATCCTCCATCGGTAATCCCTCAGTGATAACATCATGCGTGGAAAGATACTCCGAGTCCAAGCAAGACGCGACCCTATCTCTGACCGCCTTCTTGAGACTTCGAATGCCCAGGGCTGCATCGTAGTCCTTCGTCAACACTTTGCACACGCTAGCGTCTGAGCGAACCTTGAGCCGTATGTTTCCAAGGAGATGTTCGTCAGGTCCGGGCGTCGTATTGATCGGTCGGCGCACATCGTTGACCAACTCGAGGAGGTATTTGTGCGCGCCGATGTAGGTTTCTGGCTGTGAGAAGGGGAGGAATGGGACGAAAGCTGATATGCGACCTGTCAATGGGGGCTAGGTTGAAGTTAGCAACATGATCGTTAGCGGGTCGAGAACACGTACCGAGAACACGGATATAAATTCGTCTTTCATCTCCAAAGTCAGCTCTTCCAGCAGGTCTTCTCGTTGAGGCTTATTGTTTTCATCAAAGACAGCCTTGTTCCGTTTGCAAAAATTGATTATGTGCTTGTCCAATGCATTAGTTGCAAGGATCCAAATGGTGCTTTTGCAGTTGACCATCTTCAGTGTCCGTCGATCTTGGTATTCGCCTACAAGTCATCAGCATTGTCGTTCATATTAGAGATCAGACACTGACCATTGTCGAAAGGGACTAAGAGCGCATTCCAAATGTCTTGCGTTGTCTTTTCGAACTCGTCTAGAAAGACTATGCACTTGCGCCCATTGTTCGCAGCCAGAAAGTTGTTCAATGGCGAGCCTTCTTCAGCCCCAACGTAGGGCTTCCTCGGTCCGAAAAGCTCGGTCTCCCGCGTCACGATCGTGCAGTCGCTGACATGCAGATCCAGTGAAAGCAGATTGCCGAGTCGTCTCGCTAGCTCTGTCTTGCCATGTCCGCTAGGACCTGCGAATACCAGCACCAGTGGTTGACTCTGTTGGCGGAGCATGTAATGGAGAAAGCTTTTAGTGAGCAGCTCGGTTGCCGCGCTTTGGCCGATGAGAAAGTACGGAACGGCAAACAAATCGGTCGAGTTATGGCGCGCAGCGACATCCATCTGCCGACCCGTAGGTTTGGCAAGCTTTGAGGCGCGATAAAGATGATACCGCTGAGTGATGTTGAAGGTCTCTGTAAATAGCTTCCTCACATGAGAAGCTTTGCACCATGCTTTCCTCTCGTCCTCTAAGTCCTGTTCAAGGACTTCGTCTTTTGGGCCATCCACCGGAAGATCTTGGTCAAACGGAGAATAGAAGCAGCTTGGGATGACTGTCTCATCTGCTCCAAGACTTATCAGCGTGGCCACGCTCGAAGTAGTCTCACGCTCAACTATCGAACTATTGATGATGGCGAATGCAAGGAGTGGTACTGCTGGTGTGCCATATGCAGCACTGACATCACCTCCTGCCTGTTCGAAAAGACGAATAATGGCGTCGTTGTTCGCTGCTACTGCGTAGAAAATTGCTGGAAATCCATCAACATCCTTGTTGATCTCGGTTCGAATTATCGTAGGATCGATATAATTGAAATGTGCAATATAGACCCTGATCTGTTCGATTGGTGCTCCGTGCTGCACTGCTGCCGCCAAGTCACGGATGAAGAAGTTCGCCGATCCATCAGCACCACCTGGTTGAAGTGGACCTAATATTGGCAGCTTAGGCAATCGAAAGTCCCATGAGGAACTGTCCACATCTCTGGAATTCGGATGCTCGGGTTTTGGTGGTTGGGTATCCATCGTTAACTGCGCCACCGACCCCGGGATTGATTTCTTGTCAGAGTTTGGCAGTTCATCTTGTTGATCTTCCAGATTACCCTCCGACGTGGCTGGAGTGTATGATTCCGGCGCAGGAGCTTTTGGTTCCGAGGGCTCAGCTTTGGATGGGCCTGAGTTTTCTCCGATGAAGTGGCTCTTGTGACCTGTGTGCTCTTCCGGATTCTTACGATCACTGAAGTCTTTGCGATCGATATTCTCTTTTTGATCCGGTTCGGCCGACGTATGTGAGGAAGGCGAATGTCGCCGTGAGCTGTCTCCCGGTTTAGGCTTTGGACTCAGTGTCTTTCTTCGAGTTAGAGTCTGCCCTAGTCGATATTCGTTCTCAATCCATGATCTCGACTTACAAAGGTCTGGTGGCTCTTCAAATGTCTTATGGCTTTTACAACATCGTTTCCGTTTGTCTGCAATCGCGTCACTACAAATCATCACCCTCGAACTGAGATACAAACTTTCAGGTACAGCTTTGCGCGTGTCTTGGTACAGCCTGTCGCCTTCACAACTTCGTCAATATCCTCCGGCTGAGGCTCTGGCCCGATCCTGAACATGTTGCATGGTTGTGGCTATCGCTCCAACAGAAAGTCACGCACGTTGCCGGGAAAGGTTGGTCTTGGTTCGAGAGGGCTGTCGGCGTGGCTCTAGGGCTGAGTCTATCGCGAGGCTTGCTCGATATGCCAGTCCGAGATGCACGACCGGATTAGGCA
The DNA here is from genome assembly GCA_021527025.2 of Geoglossum cookeanum. Lineage (NCBI taxonomy): Eukaryota > Fungi > Ascomycota > Geoglossomycetes > Geoglossales > Geoglossaceae > Geoglossum > Geoglossum cookeanum. The sequence continues at coordinate 29,363 of JAJDFF020000044.1, forward strand.
TCGAGTCTGCGCCATTAGCATCCTGAGGCATGTTCCCAAAAGGTTCACCGCACCGCGGTGCTTGCAAGAGGCTTTCTCTGCCGGAATTTGGTCGGCGAATACCGGATGTCGACCAGATTCAGCCTTGGGCTGCGGCCAAAGGGGATCACCATGTCTCGCAATGCGATTCAATTCGATATCAGCCTGCCACGTCGCGCCAGTGTGATGGTGTGTTAAGGCAAGCCAGATGGAGAATGTAAAGGCAAGTGCAGCCGATATGGCGCATTCGACCAATCTAGGTCCGCCACAGCCTGACTCCCCTCTCAGCTCCCCTCAGCCTTGTCACATCACGTCATTGGCACTCATCACGAACCTCATCGAACTCGATTGTTATCGTACCGGAAACGGGACAGAGCAGGGTGGATGTCGCGATGGAGTTCGGGATCGCTGGCCGCATGATGATGGCCGTCGAGCCAGAACGGCTCGCGACTTCGCCATCGCCAACCAAGAATGAGCTTGAGCCCGAGCCGGACCCAATCCAGATGCTGGAGCTCGAAGTGGAAGCTCTAACGTTGGATCTTGATGAAGAACGAGCGAGGCGCGACGAGCAACGATCGGTGTGTGAGAAACATCTCCGAGAATTGCAAAATGCGGAGACCGATCTGTTCGAAAGCCGTCAAGCTCTGGAAGAGTCCGAGCAAAAGTTAGCGCTTGCTCTGGTAGAAATCGATGAGAAGAGCGAAGTGCTCAAGCAAACAGAAGAGCAAATGCTTCGGAGCAAAGAGCAAGCACGCAAAGCAGAGCGCCAGATGGATCAAGCGAAAACGCAAATGCTAGCTCAAGGTAGATGCGTTCTCAATATGTGTACAAATATCGTACTAATGACTTCAAGACAGGTCTGCCGATAGTACTGTCAAAGAGCTTTCAATAGCGCTAGATGACCGAATAGTCGAGGTCGCCCAATGTCAGGAGCGGTACGAGCTTCTCGAGAACGAGTTTAGCGACTATAAAGCGACAGTGCTATACCAAATTAATACTCTCGAGGAAGACCATCGACAGCAGAGAGGTGAACTTGAAGCAAAGATCAAAAAGCTCAAAGCCAAATCTGCGTCATTTGAAGCGGAAACCGACAACAGTAGTGCAGCAAGTAGCGGCTCGAGAGAGGTGAACGATTTGCGAAGATACCTGCGCACCGTGTCAAGGCAGAAAGAACAGAAAGACAATGACATTTCAAAACTAAAGCAACAACTGGAAGTCAGAGAGTCTAAAATCGTCAAGCTTTCTACTGAGATGGGCGAGCTTCAAGCAAAGATTCGCAGGATCCCGATCTTAACCGGCCAAGTCACCAAACTAGAATCACAGAACACTGCGAGCAAGATCCGTTTTGACGAAGATCAGAAGAGGATGAAGAAGCGTGCCACGGACCTCGAGTCGCAGAACACCAACCTCAAGAGGGACCTTGAAAAGGCTCGGCAAGACAGACTGAAGCTCGAGAGCCAAGTCGCAGACCTCGAAAAGGTGCGTGCCGAAAGCAGAGGAGTCGTTTTCTGCGTCGATCTCAGCGGAAGTCTCTCAGGAGACCCTGTGTACCTCGCTAAAGAAGCTTTCAGGAAGTGTATTGAGAGTCTACGATCCAAAGCCCCAAAAGCACACGTCGGCGTCGTCGTTCATGCCAGCACTGTGAGCATAGTCCGGACTATTAATACTCTGGATTCGGCGACCGACAACGTGCTAAGCTCCGTCAGCTGCGGAGGCGGAGAAAACTATCACTCAGCAATGGCACTTGTGGAATCCGAACTCTCTGACTTTCGATCCCGGTTCCCTCGGGCGAAAAGAGTGGTTATCATGATATCGGACGGCCAGGATGCCGGTACCCCTGGCGATGTCAGCTCTTTCGCTTCGGAGCGCATCCCGTGCCACAACGTTGTCATTGAGACGAGCCTCAACTACCCTGCGTACGATACGGAGAAATACTCGGCAGCTACTGGTGGCATGAACATACGTTACGATGGAACACCCAACCTGGGACAATTTGATGCCCTTGTCGCTTGAGAATCGCAGCCTTCATGTGCTGAATCAGAAAGTTTGGCTGAGTGTGGCGAGGATAATATGGCCCGTAAGTGCGAGTATAAGACGTTTAAGATAATAGAAGGGGTGGACTTCAGTAACAGCAGGATTGGTGAGCGCCCCCTCAAACTTTTCGTTAGTATCTGGGCTCACAATAGTCAAAGCTATCCGCAGGATATTCTCTTTAGTGATGCCCAATGAGGAACCTTACTACTTCGTCATCAACATCGTCAGGGACCGGGACTTGTACAGTCACGGGTGGGTGCAGCTGAGAGCAGCCTCCTCCATCGAGAGATGCGGAACGCAATTGCGTAAGCTTTCCCTGCATATGTCCATAGGAAATAACATCAGTACTCAAACCTATCATATTCCGGACACCCGATATGAAGGAGGTGTTTTCTTACTTTCTACGGATATCGACATGCCGGACTACGAATATTACATGGTTGAAGCCACATTAGAGATGGAGTTCCCCATTGAGGCCACTATTAAGGAGTTCAACACCGGAGAGGCAGCCAGGCATTGTCCGGCTCTTTCAACAGAGACGACGACGCTAAGCTCAGGGAGTAGGTAACTCCACCGACTTCGTTGATGAGCGATAGATGCTGACAAACACAGAAATCCCTTCCAATACTGAGTGCCTCACTGTCGACGACGCCCGCCTTTTCAAGGCTAGGTCTAACGGATCGAAGTTTCTCGAGTTTTTCGGGGCTAGGCCGCCTCCCGCGACGGTGGGGGTCCTGCACGCTGTGTGCCTTGATGTGGGGAACACCTTGGGGGTGTTATTGGTTTATGGGGTTTGATACCCTCAGGAAGTAATCACCTTCTGGGCATTACTGTCTTCGGGGTGCTATTGTGTCACTTTCAGGATGATATTGCTAGTTCCAGAAAATTGTTGCATTTGTATTGAATCATAGATTTTATTTTCCTTTAAAGGGTTATCCAGTTCGGCGAATCATCACCTCTTCTAGGTGCCCCTTTTCCCACTTATTAGCAAATGCCTCATGGCTGTCTGCTTTTCTTTTTCCCAAGACAGTTTGTTGCTCCCGTCCTTCTCCAAGTTTTTTCTTTTTACCAGCAGATATAATGTCATTTTGAAAGGCTTATTCCCATGCCATTTTAGGCTTGATATACTAAGCGGCCTTTCCGTATGGCAGCAAACCAGTACCGGCGCTGAGTAAGATCTCTTATCTCCTGAACAAATTGCTCCTGTTGGCATCGGCCATTCCTGATTAGTGTGTACCGATACTTGTCATAAAAAAGATCACTTCGTTGCCTCCAGCAATCTTTTGTTGCAAAGTCTTTATGATACTGGAGTCGTCCCCTCTCTGAATACTGGCAGAATCGTCCGCAGACAACCGTCGCTAGACCGCCCCCGTGGATAGGTCTCTGTTGATATTTGGCGTCGCTTCACGTCCCTTACCCCCCCCGAAGCATGCCGTATCATCGGCGGAAGACTCGTTTCCATCTCCATCCACGTATCTGCCTCCATCGTCTAGACCGATTTTCCAGGATGCCATTTAGAGTGTGATGGTGAAAGATCTGTTTGATAAGCTGTGATATGACGGCAGATATAGAAGAAACAAGATCCTGGAGAGCTTCGACGAGCCATTTGGGTCAGGAGACGAATTATACGTCGACGTAAACTTGCAGCTGCGAACCCACCCGCACCAGATCGACGCCACCGATAGGTCCGCCGACGCGGGACGTCGACGACCTCCCCCTAATACGGAACATTGACCTCCAGTACGGACGTCAACCCCCCCAATACGGGACTTCTCCGCCACCCGAAAAAAAAAAAACAGCAAGCCAAAAAATATGTCTCAAAAAGGTGATGGGCCAGGCCAACATCTACCTGCCGCTGGAGAACCCGCGAGATTTATGAAGATATATTCATGGTGATTCCCTTCATTTTTACCCATAATTCTGTGCAAGAATGTCGCCAAAGCTGCACTGCAAGATCGACCCAGAGTCACGTTGGACACCCTCCTTATCCTACTTCGTTCGGAGGCAGGCAACCAGGAGCCTCTTCCTGATCTTGACGTAGATCAGAAGATTCAGGGAATTCTGGGGCTGCTCCCGCAGCGACTCCCTCCTCCAAGTCTAGTCTGGGAGTGGATGCCGCAGGATGCGTTGTACAAGATAGACGTGGGAAGTGATACCAAGGTTATTCGCCCCCTAGGACAAGGTGTTCACGATGTGCCAAGCCAGCGATGCAACTCACCGGCTAAAGCGGCGTCACCTGGGTGGGCCGTGCAGGGCTCATTTTTGTTGTCTTGTGGTTGCCAAGTCCGAGATACACAATGCCACCACAGCCAAGACAGCATACAAATCACATATCTCGTAGTAGTGCTTGGTGCAGCCACGTTCGCACATGCACTAATAATTCTCCGGTGTAGCGCTATCCCAACGCCAGTTGCGCAGGAGAAGCCAGCTCTTCGCCGAAGTCATGCTGTCGAGTCGGAAGAGGAGGAAGATCGATGATGCAAGTGCCCACCCCGTCCCATCCACAACGCCACTAATCGTGCAGCAGGGCAGCAGCCCCAGAATCTACTCCGGCACTGCTGGATCGAGTAGCGGTCCCCAGGGTGCTCTGGTACCGGGGCTCCTGGATAATCCGAGCGACTCTCAAGCCGCATCCAGACCCGCTAGGGAACTCTTGAGTCCTGTGGGCAAAGGAACTGCTGACAAGGGCCTCGACCCTGGGGTAGCTCCGCAGAAGGGAATCACCGCTCTCGTAGCTGGAGCCAAAGGGAGGTCTGACCCTAGCCGTACGGGTACAGGTACTATTAATGTACCAGCTTTCAGTTACGAATCAAAACACCAGGGCCTACAGCTTCCACCTGTCCCCTCCATCTTGAACACCGCGCTCCAATCCCAAGTTTTTACCCACTCCGCCTGCTTGAATGCATCCCAGAGCAACTCGCACAGTGCAGCCAACCTGAGCTATGAGCGCCTCGAATTCATCGGAGATGCCTACCTTGAATGCATAGCTTCACGCATTGTATACGCTCGTTTCCCCCACTCTCTGCCAGGTAAACTTAGTCAGGTCCGCGAGTCTCTGGTCAAGAACGAAACTTTGGCAAGTTATGCTATTTCCTACGGCTTTGACCGCAAACTCGGGATCCCGCAAAAGGTCCGCGAATCCATGACGCCAAAGTCCTGGACGAAGACACTAGGAGATGTTTTCGAGGCTTACGTTGCTGCGGTCGTACTATCCTCCCCGGAGACTGGCTTCTCTGAGGCTGAAACCTGGTTGTCGATGCTATGGGAAGACAAACTTGTGGGACAGGACGGAACAGAATTCAACCAAAACGCAAAGGCCGAGCTTATGAGGAAGCTTATGGGCAAAGGTATCAAGATTGAATTCCGAGAAGAGCGAGAGCCGCAAGTTCTCAAGAAGGAAGGCAAAGCAAAGTTTTTTATAGGGGTTTATTTAAATGGATGGGGCTGGAAAAACCAACACCTTGGTTCGGGTGTGGGACACAGCAAGGGAGACGCGGGGATACGAGCCGCTATGCAGGCATTGGCAAACATTCCCCTTGTTGACGAGATTGCAGCAGTCAAAAAGGCGTACGACGACGAGGTGAAGGCAAAGCGAGAACTAGAGAATAGCTAAATGTCGAATTTGCACCAGCTCACTGCGTCCTGCGGGACTCGCAGCGGCCGTGCGACCGCCAACACAACATTTAACACAAGAGCGATTAGCAACCGAACTAGGGCTAGCGCTACTTGTCATATTCAGATCATCGAATCTCAAAGTTAGTGCATGCAGATATATACGCCGATGCAATAACGTAAATCGAGGCACTAAAGGGATTCGAGGAGCATAGACGGACACACTCGGGCCCAGCACCTACCTTCATGCAAACTGAGAATAGCGTAAAGATTGTGAAGCAGTTCAGTGGGCTCGTGGTTTCTTTGCCCCCGTGTATCTTACAGGACGTTCGATAAACGTAAATATCTTTGCGTAATGAGGGGGGTGAGGATGTATGTATGTATGTACGTATATACATTTGTCTTGTTAAGAATATATGTGTAATACTACAGCGGGGAGAATAGCAGTGGCCTCGCCCCGTTCGGTACAAAAACACCAAGAAAAAATAAACGCTGGAGGGGTACATTAAGACGAGCACGAGCATTGCATCGCGCGTTGCATCTTTGGTATGTCCCCACAGAACCGCTCTTCCTCTGCCCTATCACCGCCCCATTCACCGTTGAAGGGCCGGATCGCCATGTGCAGGACCCGCTGCAGGATCTCGCGCTCGCCATTTCGCTCAACGCGCTGGATTAGTTCGTCGAGGACCCAGGATCGGGGGATGAACTAAGGTTGTGTGGTTAATTTAATTGTGGGGGTTTAATAAGGAAAGAACTAGCTAACCTTGGGGTTAACGGCCTTCATGGCGGTCTCTCGCTCTTCGTCTTTGCCATCTCCCCAGTCTTCTAGGGCACGGATTCGCCATGCCGCAAGCCAGTTGCCGATTCTCGTCCTCGCTGATTCCTCCGTGACGCCAGTAGGCCCTTCCTCATGGAAAAACCTCCCGGCAACCTCCTTTCGACCCTCCTCGCTCCCTAGCTCCACTAGCTTCACCGATGCCAGTCTTCTGAAAAAATGGTTGAAGTCTAACTCCAGGCTTGACATCGTATCCAATAGCTCGCTGAAGAGGTTCTGGAAATCCTCATCCTTGCCAGTCCGCAGTCCCAATCTTGCGGCCATCAGGCGTTTGTATTCCTCTAGGAAGACGGCCTTGTATTCGTCACCTGCCCGTTCAATGATGCCTTCCGCCCTTTTGACGAGCTCGTCTTCGCCCCCTTCACGAACACCGTTCTCAATGAAATCCTCCTCATCTACTCTCGTACCCGCGCCAAATAGTTCCGCTAGACTTTCCCCTAGCCTAACGAGGTTCCACCATATTATTGTGGGTTGGTTCCGGTAACTGTAGCGGAGCATGTGGTCGTCATGGTTGGGAGTATAATTTGGATCAAAGTTATCTAGGAAAGCAAATGGGCCGTAGTCGATGGATAGACCATAGAGAGAAGTGTTGTCGGTATTGAGAACCCCGTTCGTAAAAGCGTAAGCCTGCCACGCCGCAACCGTCATAGCATTCCTTCGCACGATCTCCCGATAAAGTCTAGCGAACCTATTTTCTTCTTCCCCAAGACTTCCCTCGATGACTTTCCCCGGTAACCCACGCCTGATGTCTGCTATTTCATATCGACCAGAAAGGGCCTTCGCGGGCAGACTTTCCCAGCCACCAAAGACATCTTCAGCGACATATGTTGATAGTTTTCGTATCAGGCCCCTATCCCCACGAGCACGAAGAATATCAAACGTCCCGATTCGAAGCCAAGTTTGCGCAAAACGGCAGACAATAGCGCCAGGCTCTAGACGCTCACGCTGGACCATGGAGTGAGGGAGTAAGGTTAACGAGAGGGCGCGAGTAGTTGGAATAGAAAGAGCATGAAGAGCCTCTGAGACAATGAATTCGCGAATACTACTTCTAAGCACCGCTTTTCCGTCTGCAAAACGAGAAAATGGTGTCTTCCCCGCACCCTTCAGTTGCATCTCGTACCTAGTGTGTGTTGCTGGGTTCGTGGTTTCGAAGAGAGAGATTGCTCGACCATCTCCGAGTTGGCCCGCCCATGATCCAAATTGGAATCCCCCATAGCAATGCGCCCAAGGATATATTCCCTCTCCCGTTTTCTCACACCAGCCCAGTATCTTAGTCCCACTCACCACCTCTCTGAACTCTGCAGTCTTCCCCGCTTCTTCTCCCAGTCCGATATCCATCAATGCTGCCGGGCTTACAGCTAGCAGCTCGGGATCCTTGGGAGGATCAGGCCGAACATAGGTGTACATCGCACCCTTCACCAGCCTTGGGCCAAGGCTCTCACGAGGGGCTTTGTGAGAATCCAATGGTGTTGGGAAACTCGGGTCCGGGGGCAGTTTCGAAGTGAAGACATGGGTTCTGGGGAGATCATTGAAGGAGAGTCGGGGAAGAGTATGGGCTGCCATCTGAGCGAGGCGCGCATGAACAGGCCGTTGCCGGAGCAGCGACTGAAGAACCATATACGTACCTAATCGTATAGGCCATACGCGTGCGTGCGTGCGTCCGAGCAGGATGTTGGGGGTTTCTGGTGATACACATGTACTTAGCACACATGGACGGAGCACAGCATTATATGCATCTGCGATGATTATCGATTAGATAAGATAAGATTATCGATTGAGTCGATAAGATTATCGATAAGACAAATCAGCCTTCATCATGCCCTCTCGACAGCAAAAGACGCAGTCGGGCGTGGCCTACAGCAGCAGTACCACCAGCGAACAATAGCAGTGTAAGGTGGTAGTAGCCCTATGCCCCCAGTGCTGTGGACGTCCCTTGTTAAGATGTTCGTTTCGCACCAGATAGAAGATCCTCCCTCGCTGCTAAACCTCGACTGTGACGATCGCGGCGGCAGCAGCAATGGCAGCGCAAACCCCCACTCCCACGCGGAAGCTCAACGATGGACATTCTATTCCTCTTGTATGTCCCCACCTGCAGAACCCCCTAGCCCTGCTAATCATACGCCAAAGATCGGCTATGGTTCTGGCACCGTCTGGTATAAGGGCAAGGACGCTGGCTTCAACAGAGAACTGGTTGAGGCAATCAAAGTGGCGATCAGGCTGGGATATAGACACCTTGACAGCGCTGAAGGTTCTACTTCCCAATGGATCCGTGACTATAGCTTCTCTAGGGTGCATGCTGATACAGCGTAATTTCCAATTAGTATACGGCACTGAGCAGGAGCTAGGAATCGCCATCAAAGAGAGCGGGGTGCCCCGAACCGAATTTTTTGTGACAACTAAGGTATGGCGTGGCATGGATGACATTCCGAAGGCCCTTGAGGCAAGCCTGCAAAGACTGGGGTTGGACTATGTTGACCTGTAAGAGCAATTCCCACGTTCTCTAACTCTTCATATAAGCCCAGGGTTGCTAAATACGAACCCCTAGCTACCTAATCCACACCCCCTTCGACGCCGATTCAGATTCCCGGCTCCAGGTCGCCTGGGACGAACTGGAAATCATTAAACAGTCCGGAAAAGCCCGCAGCATCGGCGTCTCCAACTTCTATTCTAAACACCTAAATGTGATTCTCAGAAACGCCAAAATCAAACCCGCCATCAACCAGATCGAATTCCACACCTACCTCCAAAACCCCCAATTCCAGGAGCTCCAGGAACTCCAGGAAAAACACGACATCGCCCTCGCCGCGTACGGGTCCATAGCCCCCTTTACCAAGGCAAGCCCCGGGCCCGTCGATGAGGTCGTGCAGCGGCTGAGTGCGAAATACAACGTCGGGGAGGAGGCGATATTGCTGAGGTGGGTGATGGAACAGGGGATTGCAGCGATAACCACGAGCGGGAAAGAGTCCAGGTTGACGGACTACCTAAAGGTGACGGAGTTCTCATTGACCCCCGACGAGGTGAGCGAGATTTCGGCAGAGGGCGAGAAGAAGCACTACAGGGGATATTGGACCACCAGGTTTCATGACGGCGGATCCGTCGTGAGGGAGAAATTCCGATAGATCGAGAGACAGATAATTGTGAGTTGGAACAGAACAGACAATACCAGCCAGTTTTATCCCTCTTCAATTTCTTTTCCTCCCTTCCCACTCCCTCCTTCCCTCCGGCAATCTTTATTCGTTTTGGTCTGTATATGGCGCGCACCCTGAAAGAGAATGGGGGTACATATATATATGTATATATTTGTGGGATGTTTATATTTACAAGTGAGTTTTTTGCTTGTTTGACATGAGCCATTTCCGTTTTCCGTCCATTTGGGGGGGGGGGGGGGTATCTCGACGTCGAAAATTGAGGGACACAAAAATCGGATAGAAAAAGAAGAAAAAAAAGAAAAAGCGTCAAACACCCGTTCTAGAGCGCCGCGCAGACAAGGGAAAAAAGATTTTGATACAACACAGACCTCCCCTTAGACCTGTTCGATTGTCCAGTTGCGATACCGTAATGCGCCCGAAAAAAAAAAATTGTGCCACAAAGCGCCTGCCTCTTCGTCATCCCAGAGAATTTGCAGCCAGGCAAATCAACACGACTTCCATTGTCTGTTAGGATATCTTGCGTGAAGGCATCGAAAATCACTGGAATGTCTCGCTGCAAGGTAAAAAACAAAAAAACTACCCCAGAATCCTCATGATGTGCGGCTGATCTGCTAGGCAGAATCCAAGGTGTGTCGGCCAAATAGATTCCCAGTACCAGTCATCACTCTAGCACAATCTTGCTCGTTACGTCGATATTCTCCTTCTTGCACCATTCCATAAGGACTGAATGCCCTACTCGAACAGCCTCCAAAGCTGTAGAGCAACTTGTCAGTGGTAGGCGGTAGGGCACTCCGTATTTCCCTGGCACCTCCTTCATTTCTTCTGGGTACCGCTTTGCTTGCCCCGCCCAAGTCCTCGGGAAGTTCTTTTGCAGTTCGCTAGCGGGAAGCATCGATAGGCCCGTACTCCACATACCCTTCACCGCCTTAAAACTCCTAGCAAGCTCGGTTTTTTGCTTTATATACTTAGCACGCTCCTCTTGATCCGCCAGATCCAGTGGAGTGGACTTGGAATGACGATCCATGTCGCCGGCAAGCACCATTTCATGGCAAACCGCGTTGAGCTGCAACAAGAGTCCAAATATAAGTGGGAAGGGGCGCGCTCTCCGATTGACGAAGGAGCAATATGGTATGATAGATTTCCAGGTCACAGTACGCTCGCCACTCTTGTTGTCTTGCGCCGCGAAGGAGATCATGTAGCAGCTGCATTCAAGATTAGTAGATTGGTAAAAGTTGGGTTTCAGCACCGGGAAGATACTCACAGAACGCTCTCAGCGGCGGCTACAACGGCCCGCTTCTGGTTCGACTCGTCAAGAAACAGTATGTCCGCTTGGCGTTTGAGATCCTTGCCCAAATCGTCGTACTTTGAACCCTCATTCCTCCAGGCGTCGATATCCTTGTTGTTCGACGAATCGCTAGTCCTCTTCCCGTCACTACTCGCTGACATTGACACATCCCTCCCGCTACCGCTGGCTTTTTCAGCGCTTCCCGGTGGTGCACGTGGCGTTCTCACATGTGCCTCAGAAGAGCCAACACGATGCATAGGCGCTGAAGCTGTAGTCTGACTTTGTTTCTTGGGAGTTGCATCTTGGTCTCTCTGGATATTTCCTGTACTTGTAGTTGCGGGGGACTTGAACGCGGAGGCTGTCGGAGTCCGAATCTTCACCTTGCCGGGGACTTCAGGTGCCTTCTGTTTTTTGGCGGGCGGCTCTCGGGGGCGTTCTTCATCCGCAGGTCGCGGTCGCTTTTCGGCGGGTTTTGATAGTTCCTTTTGCCTAATTTTCCCGGAATCCTTTGGATTGGCTCCTCGGGAATCCTTTCCGAATTTCTGATCATCCTGTCCTTCCTGTGGCTTCTCCCCTCGTCCTTCCCTATCCTGCTGGCGATCACGATCATGGCGAGAATCCTCTTTCGGCCTGTCTTTCGTAATAGGTTTTACCTCACTGACCCTTTTCGGTTGAGATTTGGTATTCAGATTCAGAAGGCGCTGAACCCGTGTCTTGTTCCCCTTGCCGTACTTTAGCTTGACAACCAACTTCTTCTTTCCTGTCTCCGCCCTCCCCGATTTCGCTTCGACGGCTGGCACCAGCGCAGAGCTATTTGGATCTCTAAGGTAGTTGAAGAACGAGCTTTTTGGGGCTCCGACTTCCTTCTGCGTAGCCTTCGTACCCGCGTCTCGCTTGCTCAAAGCGGTCTTCGTCTCAGAGTTTGATGGCCGTTTCCCCACCGCAGTTTCTGCTCGTGGAGGTTCTTTCTTGGGCCCTTTTCCAGGGACCGTTGGGCTTGATTGGTTGCGTTTCTCGCTTGGAAGGGATTTGGTGCTGTTTGGGGAGGATGTGTGGCTGGAAGAAAGGTTTTTGTTGTCTGAAGAGGATGAGGCTGTAGAGTTTGATTTTTGGTGGGTAAGGTTTTTCGATGCTGCTGAGAGCTCCAGTTCTTCAATCCTGGCCAACTCTGCCTCTATGCTTGCCGGCAACGTTGGTGATAGCAAGGGAGGCAGTAAATTCACTCGGGCGGGCGGAGCCTTTGGTGGAGCTACGATAGCAGCAGGCGGCTGTTCGTCTTTCAGTCGGGGGGATGGTGACTGGCGTATCCTTTTCGCGGGCGAAGGAGCTTCTGCATTAGGGATGTTGTTGCTGTTCACTGGAGGATCTGCATCGGCTGGTCTGAACGCAGCTGTTAGCACACTGCATGATCCAACACGGCCGAGGGAAACATCGCATCCTATTGCGAGAGCTTACCTCTTGTCCCCACGCTTGGGCGAAGGCTGTGAACTTGTCTCTTTCGGAGGCCCTTTTGCAGTGCCATTGGCACTCCCATTTGCTTCCAGTGGCTGTCCTGCCTTAACGGCCATCCCTGCCTTTGGCTTGTTTGTGACGTAATCGCTCAAACTCATCTTTATCCTCTTGCCATTCGACGGTGTAGCAGTCCCGCTCCTAGTGTTATTGGTTGGTGGCCTTCTCTTATCCATCACATCTTCCGTGTCCCCGGCGATCGGCCTTAGTACACCGTCGGTGACTTCACGGTAGAGGAAGCTCACGTACTGAAGCTGTTCTTCGTGAAGAGCGAATAGCGAATTGACGTTCCAGCTGTGGCGCTGGGATGGATGGCGTGAATATGGGATGTCGCACGGCACAGTAAGGACGTAGGGTGCCTTCGGTATCAGATTGTTCTTGTATAAAAGGCGGAGACGAACGTCGACGTTGTTGTGATCGTTTTCGATATGGGAAGATGGTGTTGTAGACGCGGACGATAAGTTGCCAATCACTTGCGAAGAACCATTCGGCTTGGCGGACATAGTTCTTCGGTGAAAATCAGTGGGTGATGGGAGCGTACTATGCGAGAAGGGAGGGGGTACTGGGTGAATGTCTGCACTGGGTTCGTTGTTGCGGCGCCGTAGTTTCTTTGAGCGTAAGACTTGAAAGAAGGCTGATTTGAGTGGTGAGATCGCGACTGTACGCGGAGTTGCAGAGAGAAAAGGATGAGAGAGGACGAAGGACCGTGGGTGGGAGTACTTAAGCCCAAAGGCCAAACTATGGCAATAGCATCGTGAGCTTTACTCAGATTCACCGAGTAACAATAGGGTGAACAGAAACGGCATACGGGGATCAATAAGCCGAGAGTCGAAGGCTCCGACAACAATAGAAGACAACCGGCCTCCACGCCGCTCGCCGTGTCTATTGAACCTCCGAGGAATTCCCACTCTCGCCGGTGCTGTGGAGGCTTGAGCGAGATTGCTGATGAGGTGGTTTCGCAAATGCGACAGGAACCCCACGGTCAAGGATCATCAATGAGGCTCGCCAAATAGTTCCCGTAACCAGACACCAAGTACTCTGCACTCCGCACCCAGCAGAAGAAGCAAGACTGTTGGAGGAAGTAGAATGGGATAGATCTGCCAACGCGGGGGGTTTGTTTTTCGGCGCGAAAACGGATGCTGGGAAACGGCTGATAGACTGGGGAGAAAATGAGGAGACAGAGGAGGAAGAGACAGTGTGAAGACAGAGCAAACAAGCCTCTACAGAGTGTACTCTTTTCAAAATGCATACATGGTCGTCACTACAGGAATGGCTAATGCCCTATGTACGATTCACTACGGTGCTCGGCAATGATCCATCTACTACAACCTTTTCTAGCGCCTTGGGCTATTGAAGCCTCCACTGCTTTTCAAGGTACCATATTGGCCGGAACGGGGGGGTGTACCCCGTATTGCACCAGCACAATACTCTGTAGATAATATATAATATAATATATAACAATACTGTAACGGCCGGCTACGCGTGTGCAGGAAAGCAGCGTGGCAAGCGGTTGCCCATTAGCTCAACGGGCGGGAATGGTGAATTTGGGGCTGGGTAGGCGGGCCTGGGCTGGGCTGGGCAGGCTGGGTAGGCAGGCTGCCGCGCCTTGGGTCTGCTGTGGGATCTACAATACCGTGGATGTGGATCTAACTAACTAGTAGGTGTTATCTCCTTCTCCACACGCCGCACACACACATACACACACACCCACACCCAACTGTTCTGGCGCGCTTGGCGTCATCGCTCCGGGGTTACGGCCTATGTATGTATGTATGTATGTATGTATGTGTGTATGTGTGTGTACATGTACAGCAGCGTACTTGTCCAGAACACACAAACACACAAACACGCAATAATAATAATAATAATAATAAATAATAAATAATAAATAATACCCAAACAACAGCAACAAACAGCAACAAAACCCCAACCCAAATGGAAAAAAAAAAAAAAAAAAAAAAAAAAAAAAAAAAAGAAGCTCGGAACCGGAACACCCCACTCCCCGGGCGGATCGCAAGCAGGCGGCGTCGTGAAGTGGAGGTGGGAGATGGCCGTCCGTGGTTGGCGGGCATCGAAAATTTGGCGCTGATGACAAAAGGTGCGACCCGAAAAAAAAAAAGCGAATCTGCAGGTCATTGTCAAGTCAAAGTCATCAAGGGGGGGGGGGAGGGCTTGCATTGCATAACTATTACTATTATGCATTACAGCACACTGCAATGTATGTATGCAGAATACAGTTATGCACGGTACGTACTCTGCACTATTACTACTACTACTACAACTACAACTAACTACTACTCTACTACTGCAGAGTAACCAACCAACCAACCCCTCTCTTCTCTTCTCTTCTCTCCTTTTTTTTTTTCTCCACAGTATAAAGTCCAAGTCCAAGTCCAAAGTTCCAAGTATAAGCACACAAGCACCCTCCCCCTCCTCCGTGGCAACGGGAATACGCAGAAAAAAAAAAAACGTGCCAAAAGGCTAATCGACAAATACAGTGCTTACTTACTTTTTTTTGTACGTGTGCTTGCATGATGTAGGTGGGTTGGTTGCTGCGGAGAAAAAAAAAGATACGGCAACGGGGACGGGCACGGGTAACGGGTACCGGTACGGGGACAGGGGGTGCACTCTGCCTCTACAACACACGCACACTAGCCGGTTCTATCCATTCTAATCTGTACCCCGCATATTCTCATATTCTCATATTCTCATATTTCTCTCCGACAGAGACCACAAAAAAACCATAATAATACTCTCTTTGGGCAAAAAAAAAAAAAAAAAAAAAAAACTACATTCAGCTTTTCACTCGTGTGCATAGACTAACTTGGCGCTACCTATTTGAAGCGCCCATGTTTCGCCTTTCGCCTTTCTAAAGCTCGTCGTCATCGGATTCTCCCGTCTCATCATCGTCACCATCATTTGTCTCCAGTCTTGCCCGACCTCCCCCGCTAGGCGCTTCCCTTTTGGTAAAGGGTAGTTGTCTTGGTGGAGGTGGCGAGGAAACCTTCCTTTTCCGTGTGACAGCCTCATGACCACTTCCCTTAGATCCTCCAGCACCTCTTCTGGCCCTAGGCTGAGGTGCAGGGGGGCGGGATTGAAACTGAGTGTCATCGTCTTCATCCTCAGTCTCGTCCTCGTCCGTCTTTTCAGGTGTTGATGCACTTTCGACCTCCTCCAGAATCTCGTCATTAGCGTCCTCCTTTTTAAGACCAGCTCCATCGTCTCCTGAACTTTCGGGGGTAGCCGCTTTCCGCTTTCGAGATCTAGGTGCTGTGGCCGCGGGATTTCCTGCAGGCTGTGTGTGAATAACTGCCGAGTCGCCACTTAGCATATACTAACTTCATCGATGCGTTCGTTACACGAGTCTAACCTGTACTAGAGCCCATCTTCGCTGCATCTAATAATCTCTGTTGGTCCCTGATTTTCTGTTTTTTAGCGTTCAGAAGCTCCACAAATTTTTCCAACAATTCGTTGTCGTGCTCTGCTTTGGCTTTGATAAAGTCTTCCAATTGCTCGCCAAGCTTTTTGATAGTTTCCTCTTGTGACCGATATCTGAGGCGTAAGGACGTGAGTTCATCCTCTACGACTGAGGCCAACCTGGCAGCGGTTCCAGCCCACTGAAACAGCTCGATCTCGGCATCATTATTCAGTTGCATAGATATGGTGCCAAGCCTTTGCTGTGGTCTGTTCTCAGCGCGGCATCATAACATGGGAAAGACTCGGCGCGCATATTAGGGTCGTGGCATACCGTGATGCCCCCGATGTCTTTTCGGAAGGTAACCATCAGGTTGTCCTCATTCAAAGATGCCACAATCTCCAAACCCTTCATTGCCTCAACATTACTGCCCTCTGGCTTCTGTCGCAACAGGATCATTGAGAGAATAGCCGCCCATTCTCCATCGTCCCCGGCGTAGTTTTTCGCGCGTAGTTTTGTTAGTGTCTTTTGTCTGACTGCCCCGATATCGTCAGTTTGCGGCGAGACGGAAAGGCCGAGTCAACCTCGAAAATGCGGAAATTCACCAGAGAGAAAGAAGGCAGACAGCAAAACGCGACGATAGGCACGGCAGAGCAAGAAATCCCAGCGGAAACGCACCAGAACCAGTGTAAGGATTCTCTCCCTCGGTCGCGGTCAAGTCGAGATCAAGCAGTGCAGAACTCGACGAGCCGACCGGCAGCACATGGAGCAAGATGAAAGATTCGCTATTTGCGTCCGAGCGAGGAATGCGTAGAACCTGCGGGGGTTGTGTAGACGCCATGCCAAAAGCCCTGAATAATCCGCGGCTGTGCAGACATGCAGACAATGCAGCGGGACTAGTGAGATGCGGGTAACGGTGATCGGTGATGTCGCGGGAGACGTGTATTGGGGCTCTTGCGACGCGTTGAGGTGTTTCGCGTTTACGAGGACGTGGGAGTCGAGCCGAGCCCCATCCCAGCCTCCCACCACCTCCCACCGCCTCTCCATATCTCTGCTCCCACCAGCCTCTCGACGACCCAATACCTGCACTCCCGCACTCCCGCACTCTCACGCTCTCCCTCTAGGCGCATCTTCTGCCTCTGCACCAGTTCGTCCCCGTGTTATTGCCCTGATCGGGGGTCAGGAGGCGGGCACCGGCCGGCACCACCACAGCAGCCAGCCGACAGCAAACCCATATCCACCGCCAATCGGCCCTCAGGACACGCACGGCTCATTTCACCACGACATGCAATGATTTTATGACGATAATCGCTACGAGTCTCATTTCTACATCCATCGCTACTCAGCTTTTACGGCCCCTTACGACTCGACGATTCTGCTTCCCTTAGACCCGTTTCTTCGCTGCTGATCTACTGTCCGTCTTACGACTTAACGACGCTCAACGGCTGCAGAGGTGTACCACCTGCACCATAAATAGCAACATCCGCTTGCAGCGGTATTCGCTGGAGTTAGTATCTACAGGCAATGGAGCCGCTGGTGCTGAAGTCTCGGCAGCCGGAAGATGTTATTGAATGCTGGGACGACGACGAAGACCTTCAAGGAGAAGATTTCAACTTCCGCCCAACATCATTCGCAAGCGTCTCTTCGGATACCACCGCGCAACGTTCGCATCACCGAGACTCGATATCCTCCCGTTTTTCTAAAAGGTCCGACTTAGAATCGAGTTTTGGAGGTGATGAAGAGCAACAAGTGGTGCTTCCTAGTGACGATGAGGTATCGACAATCAATGCGATCGCGTCGGCCATCAGTGCTGGAATCCCCATACCTACTAACGTCCCATCATCCGCACTAATAGGAGGTACGATCAAGCGACTAGGTGGCAAGAGGTCCAAAAAGGTGATTGGGGACGATTGGAGCGACGGTTTGGAGCTCGATGGTATTGGCGATGGTGGGCTGAAGGTCAAGAAGCACGACGCTGCCGAATTCCCAGACGTTATCCAGCAGCTATATCCAGACCCAGAGCCTCAAGGTCGTGAAAAGCGAAATGGACCAAGCTTCTCTGCGCGCATTGAATCGCGCAAATTGGAGTATCAGAATTCGAGCTTGTACAAATTTCAGGACCGCGACAGCGAAGGGGATGACGTTTTCGCCGATGGACTTGACGTCCCAACGATCAAGGTTGCGAAACACCGATCGCCTCAGAAATCGGTCAAGATTGTTTCAACTATGTTGCCACCTGCCAAAAACGCGATCCCAGAGGACTTCGAGAAGGACTTTGTGTTCCCAAGTAGTGTGGAGCCACTAAAACTTTCGACACGAAAGGAGGTTCCCAGGACTCCGGCTGGCTACCATGACGACTTCGAAGAGTGGGCTGAAGGGAGCCTGGGAACAAGGTACGGGGGTACTAGGCGGGAGGGTCGGTCCAACCGAAGCTCGTCAATATCTGGCATGAGCCCAAGCATTGCCAGTTCGTTGACTGTGGAGAGTGAGGATGAGGGATTGGATGGATTGGTACTTCCCGAGGGGCCCCTGGACTTTGGAGATATCTTAAAGAGAAGACAGCAAAATGAAACCCCAGATCCCACTGATTACTCTGGGGAGCAACAGGCAGCTAAGCGTGCGTCTGCGAAAGATGATTTTTTCTCTGGGATTGAGATTGGCGACGGTGACGTTTTCGACTCAGGCAAGCTCACTCTAAATCGCAATATCAAACACAAGACTGCTCGACCGGCCAGCCCCGTTAGAAGAACAGCCATGACCTTGACCTTCACTAATAAATCGCAGCCGGCCCCGTCAAAAACATCAAGACCACCAGGTGGGCACGAGCGTACCCCACCTACTTTAGAACCCGTTTCTGAAGGTGGAGGACCCGTCACCAGGGTCCGCAGACCCAATTCCCGTATAGGCGGGCACTCCGCACAACCCCCATCCTCTAGTGTCCCAACATCGTCGACACCGTCCACAGCACAGATAATGCCTTCAACTACCCCGAGCCGGCAGAAACCGCTCGGATCGCGACCATCAATGAGAACCCTACGCCCTGAGCATACCACAAGCGCACAGCTACTAAAGATGAAGCGTTCTATGCCAACCATGCGATCTGGGCAACAGTCTCCGTCAAAACCAACGTCATATCGACGTCCCTCATCACGGACAGACAGCCAGGACGGCTCCTCAAAGCCCACATCATACCATCGACCACCATCTAGAACGGATGGCCAGAGCGTAAAGGCGAAGCCAACATCCTATCACCGGCCCCCGTCGCGCACAGACGGTCCGAGTGTATCAGCAAGGCCGAAGACACCCGTTGAACGATACACCACAGAGTCTAGTCTCGCTCAGGCACGGCGGCACCCTATCCCCTTTCTACCAGCGGGCTCTTCCCAAGCTCAATCCCACCATATTTCCGCAAAAACTTCACGCCACTTCCGTCGCCACGACTCAGAATCATCTAATACAAGCGATACGACCTCTCACTCACACCACTCAAACTTCCGCTCCATTTCCCGTTCTGCTGGACATATCGCTCTCCGTTCACCGTCTCCAAAACGAAAAGAACTAACCACCAGCACTGCTCTCGGCTCCCTTACCCGTGATGCAGTATCGAAGCACACGTTAACTCGCCCAAAGAAGCCCCGAAATTTCGGTGACGGTTCAGAGCTAGAGGTCTTTGACGACCTCCCAACTAGTGAACGCGTAGAGAGCAAGTACGTTAAACAGCCTGTGGGCCGGGGAGCACCAAAATCCCTAAGAAGTAAATTGGGCAATATGGAGCGGTCGGAGACTCCTACCACATCCCTCCCTCTAGTAGCCGCGACAAAGGTACAACAGACGCCTACAAAACATGATTTCACACCCCGATTCGCAAGAGACACAAATGCCTCAAGGATAGCACGGGAACAGCGGACTGGCCTGTCTACTGCACCGCTCGCGTCTGTAAACACTAATTGGAAGGCACAAGTTGCGACAAGGGGCATGGCTAGTCCTCCCAGTAGGCGTAAGAAGAGGCATGGGCAAGAGAAACCACACTTGATCAAGCCGCTAGGGGACACACACAACAATCCTAAGTGTAATTCTAGACCCCCGTTTGACTTTTCCATATAGTTGATACTAATTCATATTCTATAACAGCCGTCAAGGGTATGACTTACAACCCTAAGCTCTACCGTTGGGAAGGGAACGAAAATGCTCTTGCATCCTTCGACTCAACTGCTCCTAACAATTCACCCCGAGGCGGTGAGTCTACAAAATTAGAAACCCCACGCCCAGCTCTCATCACGAATGTGAACGCAACAAAAGGCGTGCAAGTTGTGGGTGGCATGGTCTTCGATCCACAGCGCATGTGCTGGCTCAAAATGACCCCTGAAGAAGGTAACGAGGACGCAGAGGACCCATTCGCTGACGTCCCCGACCTGGATGACGGGATGAAACGAGACGCCGGTACTGCTGCGACCGCCGGCGGTTCCAGTTCGTTTGGATCCGTGACCGGCGGAGTGGGTACCGGAGATTGGTGCGTTGGTGAGGAGTTTGATGTCGGCCCGGAGTTCGTAAAGAGACAACGGGAGGAGGAGGCAAGGTGGAGGAGAAAAGTAGAGACGTGGGTAATGAAAGGACGGGACGAAGGGGATCAGACCTGGAGGTGGAGCATCAGGGATCTGGCAGCGGGCATGTGACAAAGCTGGCTGTCAGCTTACTTTTGGATTAATTTGCCATATTCTTGTACTTTTTCGGTTTAGGCAAAGCCGTTTTTGTTGCATCAGCTAGGTTAGGGCCATCATAGAAGTTTAATCACTTTGTAATTCAGCTAGTTTTCCCCCCTCACTTCCCCCGCCCCGAGAAGGTCTTATTAGCAGGTGATAAACCATCACCCTCCTAACAATTAAAAAAAAAAAAAAAGATGTGCCGAACAATCAGATGTCACATTCCGGAACGGGGAAAGAAATGGGAAAACAAGCCGGAGGGGACCGGCTGATCAGAAAGACAGAAAGAAAAGGAAGAAAAAAAAAAGTGTGGGCCGGGCGCTCGGCTCGGAAGTGATGATGAGTTTTTGGGAGCTTTTTTGCCGTGAAACCCGAACTTCTACTGCTGGATTTTGCGTGTTCTCGTGCAAACATAGAGATCTCGATGATGTGGTGTGATGCCATGACGAGATGACGATGGAGATGGGGGCCCCTCCACATGGGACCCAGACCAGGCCAGGCCCAGGCCAGGCCGAGCTAAGTCTAGTTGAAAAGCAGGGAGGGAAGAGGAGGTGGGTTTTGATCTCTTATTTGATTTCCGCCCCGGATAAACTTAGGTTGGGTTGAAACCTGGGCAGGGTTATAGGGTAATTTTTTGCGTCCTTTTTTTTTTCCTCCCCCGCTTGACCTTGATTCTACGAGGGGAAAACAACAAACTTGCATCTCCCTCACACACCAAAATCGTGCAGTTACTGCAGTCGGTCATTTCCAGCTTCACCATTAATAATAATTCGAAACGATTCGATGGCATCTCTTTTGCCCAGCCCTCCCCCGCTGTATACGTGTGCTGGGCTAGACAATCATGTTCACACTTATTTCCCCCTCCTTTTTCATTAGCTTAAAGTAAGCTGCCCGTGAAGGAGACTTTTCCTTCGATAATAACAGCCGAGCCGTAACAGCACGAGCTTCTGACAGACCGCAAAAAAAAAAAGGCCCTCATTACAGCTCGCAAGGAGACATTTATTGCTCCACCACGCGGGGCTCGAAAAGGAATTGAGGCAAAACCCATTAATTCAAGGATGCCGGGGGCATGCCTATTTTTTTGTCACCGCGCCTCGACCGTTAAAAACGTCACCTTTTTGACCCCGTTTCTAGCCGACCCCAAACCAACCAAACCCCCCGAACCGCCATACAAAAGAGACTTTAGAGTATAAACAAAACTTTTTTGCTCAGTACCAGAACCAAAAGCTGTACAACACGAACGGAGTGTGAGAACAACCCATAAGCAAAATCAGACAGCCACCAGCCTCACTCCGACCGTATCCGACCACCGTTGAGAACTAAAAGGAGAAACATGAGGAGCTTAGTAAGGGGATCATGACTGTGATTCCCCCAATACCTACCGCGCCCGGGGGGCGGGAGGGGTAAAGGGAAGGGCTGTCACCGGACCATAGTGTATGTACAGCAGCAATAGAGGAAACGTCACCGTTGAGGGAATGTGCAGCTAGTAGAAAAGGGGTGCCAGAAGCGCCCAATAAGCTAAAAGAAAATGGATATGGGATAATTTGGTTTGGGTTGTGGGATTGATAGGTCTTGCGATAGGGATACCCTAGCTTAAAGGGGTATTGAATATGTAATTGAAATATGCGATGGCATGAGAGGAGTGGGCCACCTCACTCCGCCCCAGTAACAGCGTATATTCGCGGGTCGATATGGAATGTCCCGCTATGCAGTCCTCCTGGTAGCGTATTCACACCCAGAATCTGATTCACCTGGAAAGGGTAGGCAGCAGCGGCAGCAGCAGCGTTCGCTGCTGCGCTTGTTGTGGGCATCAGAACCGCTGGCACAGCTACAACATTCGGAGATGTTGTAACGACAACCGAATTTGATAGAGCCATAGTACTGGCCGTCCTCGGCGTTGCAATAGCGCGATGGGGGTGTAGGGGGGATATTCCAGTCGTCCCAATAAGGTTGACTGTTTGGGCAGACGAGTATGCGGCGGGCGCAGCGGACGCTGAAGCCGTGGTAGAGACTGGAGTCGAACCGGGGGCTGAAGTTGCGGGGTTGGCGACGATGGGCTGGGGCACCCGGGACTGGGCCGGGTGACTCTGTCTCGAGCTGGCGGCCTGTGGCAGGTCGTAGCCCATTGGATTCCGCCGCATCACGCAGGTCGGACAGTTGCGCACAAAGCGGGCTATGAGCTCCTTAGGCACCCTAGAGAGCGACAAACGCCGTCAGCGCAACTCGAGCGAGAGCAAGAGGATTTGCCAGACGGCGGGTGATTGGCCGCCGCCATGGTGTGGTGGTGACAATCTCCCGGTGAAGACACGAACAAAGAAAGCGCAAGCGAATATGCAGCCAAGAACGCGAGGGCGATATGCGAGATGCACAACCCGCAAACCGCGACCGGGCGGGGATCGCACGACTGGAGAGCCCGGCCCAGGCAGCAGAGTGGCAGGAGCTGGCGAGGCAGCGCGCATGCAGACGGGGAGAGGCAGAGCAGCAGGTGCAGATACGGAGTACATGAACTCAGATACACGTAGAGAGCGCGGTAGAGCAGGAGGAGAGGAGCAGGAGAGCAGCAGCAGCAGCAGCAGCAGCAGCAGCAGCGCAGCAGAGAGCAACAGCAGCAGAACGGACGCAGCAGGTGGAGGAGGGGGTTGGCAGCCCCGACGCCAGTAGGACAAGGGCCAGGGCTGGTGCAGGCTGGTGCAGCAGGACCAGGGCCAGTGCAGGGCCAGTGCAGGGCTCTGTTCCGCAGTGCAGAGCCCGGAGCTGCAACAGACTGACTGCCACACGCTCCAGCCGTGTGTGGCGTCTGAAGTGTCTTGGTGGCTCTCTTACCACGAGTAGTATTTCCGGACTTGCGCCGACGTCTTGTCTCGCCCGCCGTGCTGACATGCTCCGTGGGCGTTCGTTAGCACCTGGTACAGGTTTTCGCGAACAGCCACCGGCTTTTCTTCGTGGCACACCACGCTTGCCTGTGCAACCATGTCAGAAATCGAATGATCCCCCTCCATTACGCTCCATCATGCGCAAACTGCAAACTATAAAGTTCAACCCAAAATTGTAATGGCCAACACCGGCTGTTAGAGTCTGGACAAAAATAAAATCGTAAAAAATTACAAACTCGCAGCCAGTGGAGACCCACGTACATTATCAGCGCCCGATCCTAGGCTGAACATCTTCTTTGCCCAAAATCTGTGCAGAGAGTTTGTTAGCCTGCTGGCCTCGATTGCGCAGGCCTTTGATAAGATGAGATGGAGCAATCGAGCAGATAGGCCGATAGGCAGATAGCAAGATAGGTTACCCTACCGAAATTGCGCCGACTCGATGGTGGTGCATTTGGGATCTTTCAGAACCGAAAGAATATTGTCATATCGTTTTTGTGGGATAAGAGCTTTGTCGCGTTTCTTGGGCGAAAGAGACAAAATATATCTAAATAGATTTCTCAGGTTAGTCGGTAACTACCACCGTAGATCCTGAAGAACTGAGGGGTAAATAAAGAACGGGGTACTTGCTCATTCAGTAGAGTATCGAATAGCGCTGGTGATGGGAAACCCTCAAGGTATTCCTGCATCATTGGAGAATCACCGAGCATACCATTCACAGTCAATTGAGTTCGTTGTTGCTGTTGTTGTTGCTGCTGTTGCTGTGGATGTTGCTGTTGATGTTGTTGCTGTTGCTGTTGCCGCTCCCTTGCGATTTGACTCACCAGACCATTTGTGACAGCTTGATTATGTGATAGCCCGTCATGACTATTTGAGAGAAGCGACGGCTGTATTGGGGCCTGGGAGTAGGCTTGATGGTAAAGCTGCTGTTGCTGCTGTTGCTGGTGCTGTTGGTGCTGTTGTTGCTGATGCTGCCGCTGGGCAAGCTGTTCCTGAGCACTACTAACATCATGCATAGGCGGAGGGAGTGTGGTCGGAATAAGATTAAGCGGTTGTGTTGAGGATATCGAACTCATGGACAACGAGATCTCATGATTGTCGTCAATCCGGGCACCTTTGAAATCATGCCGGAGACCACGAAGAGGGTCGGAGTCGACAGCCTGCCGCTTCATTTGCTTGAGTGAGGGAGAGGTGCTGGAAAAAAAACCGTGGTGGGAGTAGCGAGCGTCGGCGACCTGATAGTCAAGATGGGAGTGTTGAAAAAAGGAAGATTGCTGAATTGAACGGGGCCAGGTTTGCCCAATTTGAACGACACCTCTTTAATCCTGTGATCGAGATTCACAGTGGAAAAAGAGCGGGTCTCGGGGGGTAAATCGGCCTGTGACACTGCGATCCCTGCGCCCAAAAGTCAAAGTGGAGGGATGACGCTTCACAGGGACGCGTTGTATGAAGAATGCGGAATAGCGAAGGTGGTTATTGGAAGAAGAAACGGGTCATGTATGATATACATATGCACAGGGTCGAGACAAGCTGGAGGGAAAAGAACGAGCAGCAGTGAGAGGTGAGAGGTGAGAGGTGAGAGGTGAAAGGGAAAGGCCCAAGGCCAAGTCGAGGCCAATTGTGCCAATTGTGCCAATTGTCCCTCCCCAGCTCCAGCTGTTTTTCAGGTGCGAGTCGAACGATCAGGTTGGGGTGGAACTAGCAAGAACAGGCAGCACAAGCGATGCCGCTAGCCAGTGCACGGATCTCAGTCAACGGCCAGCGCCCACGGTTTCGGGCGCTGTGTGCTGGGCTAGTGAGCGCCATTGCAAGAGCCGCGAAGCCCAGCAGAACGAGCGTATTTCCCTTCTGCCCGTCCACGCTGCCGTTGACCATGTCGTGTCGTGTGGGCCGGCATGGCGGCCACGGGGGAAGGGGAGGGGGGGGGGAGGAGGGGGAGGGGAGGGAGGGAGACGAGAGAGGAGGGAGAGGGGTGGCCGCTGTTGCTGCTGTTGCTGCTGCTGCTGCTGCTGCTGCTGCTGCTATTGCTGCTGCATGTGTACAAGATGCTCTGTTCTGTACATACACACATACAGAACACTCGGTGCAAAACACAGTGCAGGGCTCTTAAAGGGCTGCCGGCGACAACAGCGTCCCAGTGAGTGAGTCGGCACAGTACTCTGTACATACATACAGTACTCCTTTCCCTACGTGTCTCTCTTGAAGACGGCCTCCCCTTCCTCCTCCCTCCCCCCCCTCGGACAGCTGTCTTGAGCGCCGTCGTCTCTGTTCATGCGGCCACCAGGCCATCCGGAAAACACAGAATTGCACTATCTCCAACCCAGCAGCAGTCGCGTCAACGGCACGCTCACCCATGCCGGATTGGGCTTTGTCGAACGTCCCGGCTCGATCAGATGTCTCACGGTGCTGCTGCTGCTGCTCGCGCTGCTCATCAACTCGAAAGCCACGTACGCTACAGAGTATTCGTGTGTATGCACTCGGACGAGAGAGGGAGCGAATTTATTCAGCCATTTGGCCATTTGGCCAGGGCTCGTTCCATCGGACAGATTTGACCCCGTCGCACAGCTGCACATCCCTTCGCTTAGTGTAAAGGATGTCACTCTATACCAGCCGTAAAACCTTCCCCAGTAATGCGGTGGGAACCCCCCAACAATACATGTAATGGCTAATGTACAATCTTCTGGCGCCCTCGCAATTTCGCCTACCAAGAATTTGGCCCTCCTAAGCTTCTAGATAAAAGTCCCCCACCATACTTTTCTCCACGCAACACATCGTCGCTCATACAGGGAGAGAAAACCTCTTGCCTTTCAAGACTCTACAATACCAGTTCGTTAGCAAGACCATTCGTAGAACAGCTAGGACGATGGTGTCTACGTACTTCGTATAGTAGATCCAAAAGAAATCGGAGTAGAGGACAGTTTGTATGATCCCAGCAAAGACGGCTATCGTATCCCAGTGTGTTTCAGCAAAATACCTGTACACCCAGTTCGGAATATACAAGGCTCTGTATAATCCCAGCGCGAAGAGGTAGTGTGTGGTGATTGTTTCAGCCTCCCCCGTTCTTTGAAGCATAAAGAGCTGTGGCAGAATTGCGACGGACTCTAGCCAGATTGAGAATGTCCATAAAATCTATTGCTGGTTGTCAACGCAACGTAGCGGTTTTGGCTATACGACAGACCGTACCTCTGAAGGGGTGTACACGGGCGGGATCAGAATCGCCAACACCACACTTCCCCCCAGCAAGTACTGGACTTTAAACGTATCGATGTTTGGGTCGTGTGTAGGCTTGAAATCATTAAGCATGAGGTACACTATATAGGCGGACGATGCAACGAAGATGATCTTGTAGATGGAATTGTAATAGGAGTTGGAAAAAGTCCAGAAGATATCTAGGGTGAGAACATAACCGTTAGACATCAAAACGATCTTCTACAGCACCCGCCAGAAGGCCTTTCAATCACTCACCAAGGTAGCGTGTGACATATACGATGAGGTAGAGGACTTGCGACTTGAATGATATGCCTGAGCAGCTCTGCACTCAAGGTTAGCGTCTCCACCACAGCCAAACGGAGGGCGGGTATCCCACGTTCGAAGATTTCATCTTTTGTATGAGTATAAATATCGATATGAGATGGGACAAATCCCCTGGCACAAGGTCACACTCAGTCTTGAAAGTCCTGGCATGGTGAAGAAAATCGCGGGAAGGAGCAATCGTACCTAGCAACCTGAAGATATTCATGGCGACGGCTGTCGTCGAGCGTGCGATGTTCTCCGACGTTCCAGCACAAGAACGGCTTCAAAATATACTGTGCGCGCCGTCGGAAACCCAGGTTCTCGAGGCAATAGGTACAATCAACGTTGTTGACACGATGCAGATAATTTCGTCAAGCACAGGGGCTCTAGACGCAACAAGCGCGCGCCTGAAGGTGAGTAAGCCCACGGATCTGGTCTCGGACTTGGCACAAGGCATTTGCAAAGGGACGTCCTTGTATCCCCACTACTTAATTACGGATTGGCTTCGATTCACATCCATACCAATAACCTTGGTGGCCGCTGGACATGGCAGAGACGGACGGGTTGATTGCTGAGAGATAGTCGAAGCACTGTATGGACTAGGGCGCGATAAGCCGCTGCCCAAATGCCTCCAACGGTCGGTACTTCGAGGGCACGCCCCAAGTGCAGTAGAGGTGATTGGTGGCCCCCAGGGGAGCCGCAACAGATTGCAGCGTAGAATGCAGCGCAGGTCGCAGCTCTTTCTTCACCTGCTACGAGTATATATCTCCGCTTTGCGAGGCCGGCCATGCCCCAGCCTCGCAGACAACGCCACACGCACACGCTCCAAGCCGACAGAGTAACCAAAGCCCACGGTCCACTACCCGTTTGCGTACCCGCCTGGCCAATTCCATTTGCACCAGGATCCAGACGCTGGTTTGCTCGCTGTCTCGCGCTGTCCATCGCTCCCTCCGTGCAGCCCTACTGCATACGTCACAATATAGCCAATCATTCTAGAAGAGATCTGGAAGCTTTCGCTAAGCGAGCTGGAGCTGTGTGCCCGAGAAAGCCGCCAGATAGTTGACCAACTTGTTTCGCCTTGAGCCACGGCGGACCAAGCGCTTGGGCTCTTCAGCGCTTGCCGTCGCCTCTGCTGTGGGTGTTTAGCAGGACCCGCAGCCAGATCTGTTGAACCCTCACCATAACACCCACCCGTATAGAGCTCGACGCGGCCCGTGCATCAGGCATGTAGGCTCGTCCCACGCAATTTCCCCCAGAGACAAGACTGACTCAGATGCTGCGAAAGTTTTCCGGATGCCTCACCTCTCTGAAATCGACACAGCTTCGAGCTACCGCCATCCTCACCCTCCAACTCGAAGACAGGGCGGCCAACACTCCTCAGTCGCGAAGTCCGCTATCATGGGCAGCCTTGCAGCTACAACCATGGCGCAGACAACGGATAAATCCCCTTTAAAGGATGACCCTCCGCCATCTAGCAAAGCTAGGAGAGTAACTGAAAGCAGTGAGACTGAGTCATTAAGGCCTTCAAGTGCTGTCATCGGACAATTGAAGAATTCGCTGGGCGCAGTGTTAAGTGACACACCGGCGACAACGGCACCAAACAGCCCAAGAATGTAGGTTGCCCCCTGCGCTCCACTTCTAGGCTAAACCCCTTGGGAGCGCCTCCTCACAAGCTCAAGCTAACTCGAGATCATTTACACCCAGCCGACCTACTACTCTCGATATTCCCGGCCTTACAAGGTCACGGGCTTCACCAGATGGGCGAATTGCACAGCGTGATGTTGGTGCAAAATTAGTCATTGTCATGGTTGGGCTGCCTGCTAGGGGAAAGAGCTACGTAACAAAGAAGATCGCAAGATATTTGAATTGGCTTCAGCACGATACTAGAATATTCAATGTGGGGGAGCGAAGGCGAATCGCCGCAAAAGCAAACCCGGTGTTGGATATTGAGTTCGCTCCGGGTGGAACAGACTCCACAGTTGGAAATACTCGTACAGGCAACGCTGGCCCTGCTGCCATACCGTCTGTGAACATTGAGGATACGAGCTTAGCGGGAAGCTGCGGCGAGATCCACAATGCTTTAGGCCCACCAGCGATCGACTTTGACCAGCATCCAACTACCCATAGCGACGACGATACCACGCACGCAATGGCACAAGATGCGTCTTTCTTCGACCCTGGAAACGTAATCGCCGCCCATATTCGCGAACAGGTTGCAATGTCTACACTGGATGAGCTTCTCGACTATGTACTCTTCCAGGGAGGTTCAGTAGGGATACTCGATGCCACCAATAGCACCCTTCAACGTCGGAAAGACATTATGAAGCGAGTGAGAGAGAGAGCTGGAACGGAACTCGGCGTTCTGTTCCTCGAAAGTCAGTGTTTAGACAAGAACGTAGGTACGAGTTACACAATTTTAACTAACAAGGCTAACTGGGCTACAGCTCCTCGAATCTAATATGCGCCTAAAGCTCAGTGGGCCAGACTACAAAGACAGTGATCCAATAACTGCACTTGCGGATTTCAGGGAACGCGTAGCTATCTACGAGAAAAATTATGTGCCGATAGGAGAATACGAAGAACGGAACAATATACAATACGTTCAGGTGCGTGCCTTCCAATAAAGCGACAGGTCTAGTGTCTCTATTATTTAGACTAACTTTCATTCAGATGATTGACGTTGGTAGAAAAGTTGTTTCCCACCAAATTCGAGGATTTCTTGCAGCTCAGACGGTATACTACCTACTCAACTTCAACCTCGCGGCACGGCAAATTTGGATCACAAGACATGGCGAATCTCTCGACAACGTCGCGGGAAAGATCGGGGGCGACTCAGATTTGAGCGAGAACGGTAAGAGATACGCACAAACATTAGCCAAGTTCATAGACTCCCAGAGGAAAGCATTTTCGTTGCGCCAAGTTCAGAAACAGGCAACAACACACTTTCCTCCATTACCGGGCGACACCACTCCCCCGAATCCTGAGTACACTACAACGATAAATGGAGGATCCTCCCAGCCGGTGGAAAAGAACTTTTGTGTTTGGACCTCCATGCTGAAGCGAAGTGTAGCCACTGGACAACCCTTCGATGAAGAAGAGTACGACGTCAAGCAGATGCGAATGCTTGACGAACTCAATGCTGGCGACATGGAGGGCATGACTTATAGTGAGATCAGGAAGAAATATACGGATGAATATGAACTGCGAAGGAGGGATAAGTTGCACTATCGGTATCCAGGTGCGGGGGGTGAAGGATACCTTGATGTCATCAATCGACTCAAGGCAGTGATTGTCGAGGTCGAGAGGATGACCGACCATGTCTTACTCATTGGACACCGATCTGTGGCACGAGTTCTACTTGCCTATTTCATGGGACTAAAGCGAGAAGATGTGGCAGATCTGGACGTCCCACTTGGCATACTTTACAGCCTCGAGCCGGTATGGCACACTACTTTCCCTTACCATGATGTTGCGCTGACCATCACTCATTTGGCACTCTTTAGAAACCATACGGAGTGGAGTTTAGAGCGTATAGATACCACGCTGAGACTGACTGGTTCTATCCCGATTCCGACTACAAGTTGCAACGGGCTGCTTCACACCATGATTAACAAACGGAGTCGAACCCATATACGGAAGGCCCAGTCCATACTTTTTTGCGCTTTAGTGGTTTCTCCTGCTTCAACATCGCTGTCTGCCTCTTGGGCTTCGTTAAGGGTGTATTGAAGCCGGTTGGTTAGGCGCAATAGGTGAGCAGTCCGCAGGAGCTTTAAGTCGCTGTCTCGCGGGCTTCTTCAATGTACATGTACCTGCATATGAATCTCCCCCATAGCGAAGTGGGATCGGCAATAGATTAGAGTAATCATAATAACAAGCACAAGTTCCTTGAACCAATGAGCATGGTGCATGCACAACCCACTAAGTCCGGCGTTGTCAGCACCAAGCCGCTCGTATTGCGTCGATTAACCGGCGTAGCCAGGAAGCTTGGCGGGCTCGGCCATCCCTAACTACATAGCATACGATATTCCACTCAGTACGTATGATACGTAGTGTACAGAGAGAGCACTTGAGGGTCCAAAATACGCTCGAGAGCTATCCACAATGTCAACAGAAGCAACAACACATGCGACACATAGCCATCGCAGCCGCTTGCGGCACTTTCTCCGGCCAGACGGGCGGCGAGTGCACATTGCTGCATCGCCCGAAGAGGCAGATTTGCTGAAGCAAAAGCTGTCACGACAGTATCCGGACCAAGAGTTCGACCTCTATATCCACGGGTCACCAGAACATGTCTGCCGACAACCCACCGCCATGCTCGAGCAGGACAGACTAACGATGGGCGGCTAGGTTGGCGCGCTGCGAGAAGCTCATTCGCACCACGAGCAGAGACGAGATACACTCCGAGTCCAACAGCCAGACGCCTTTGAGCAGTTTGAGAACGTCCGCCTGGAGCTCGACGCACTGTCAACCGAGCTACACATGCTGACTGAGCATGGAGTGCAACTCGACGCCAACTTTTCGAAATATGGCTACAGCGCCTATCTCAGTGGGTACCTTTCCAGTTCTCCAGTGTGCGACCTGCAAGTTTGCCCTTCATCTTCCACTCCAACTACCTACTACCATGGTCACGGCGTGCGCTCTATCTAACCCTCTCATACCGTCAAATATCCCATGGCGTCTCCACCGAACGTCCGTAAGAAAGTAGCAACTAGAATTTACTCATGCCCAATTTCCTAATAGCTCCTCATAAACCCTCCTAGTTCTAGGGGCCATGTTAATTCGCCCTTTTTCATGTCCAACTCAGCCCCACCAGGGCAGGAACAGGGGAAAGATCACTCTCCAACCCTTTCCTATATCCCATCTTATCTATTTTCCTCCCCCAGAGCAGCTTCCAGATGCTACCGCGATCTCGAGCCATTCACTTGACTTGCCCCTACAAGAGAAGTCTCTAATCTTCCCCAACAAACCGGCATTAGGGACCCATGATTCCCCCTACCAGTCTCCGAGCACTCCCCCCAACGGCGACCATTCCACCCCCCATGAAAAGCGCGACTGGGAATCCGAGCGTCGCAAAGGCGTCACGATCAAGTTATGGCAGAAACCTGTAGTCAGACAGTACTTCCACAAAGGACTCCTGTGGCGGGCATCTACGTCTGAGGAAGTAGCGTCATTTGAGCTCTTCTTGGATTTGCTATACGTTGGCATAATCGCCATCATCGGAGATAAGGCGTCAGAAGATCCGACCGGTTTAGGGTTGTTAAGATTTTGCGTCACGTTCATCCCGGGATGGAGACTCTGGTCGGACATCTCCTTGATGACCAGTTGGTTTGACACCAGTACGCCACACGCTACTTGAATCCCGCACCAGACATACACATATCTATCCACATATCTGCTAACCGCTCCAAGATGATGTCGTTCAGCGTGTGTCCGTTTTGTTCAACATGGCCTGCTTATTAGCCTACACCACTAACATTGTGGAATCCTTCGACCACACTTATGCTCAACTGATATCATTCTATGTGAGAATTCAATACCAACGCATATAGTTTTACACTCTGCTTACCATACTAGCTCGCATCCCGTTTGTTTGGAGCCGTCTATTACCTGTGGATGGGGTATCTCTTGCCTATGGTGCGTGCCATGATGGTCAATAATGCCCTGTGTGTCCTCATTCCGAGCGCACTCTGGATTGCAAGCATTCATGTAGAGGAGCCTAGAAGGTTGGCCTTAATATGGATGGCTATAGGCATCGGTAGGCATATTTCTACACTTGGTTTACATCCTCTAGTCAAAGAGACAACGACAGCTTACCTTTCAGCTAGACTTATTCGGCTCCGTTATAGCAATATTCCTCATCAGATGGTCCCATCTAATCTCAGTAGAATTCAAAGAAAGAATGGAAAGGCTCTTTGAATTCTATCCGGGTAGGTCATACATTCTCGAATCCTTTCCCTAACAGTTTTTCAAAGAGTACTTTTTTCCTTCACCATTCAACCCATGGCTTCGAAACCAAACCCCCCTCTATCAGTATTTCCACCGTTAGTTACAACTACCTCTTCACTTTCAAGCATCCCAAATCATCTCCCCCATGAGCCCTTATTCAAGAAAATAGCCAATACTGACTTACTAACAGCTGCTAATATCGAACACAAAAGTACGTGCAATCCGAACACCCCCAAGAATCGGCTAATATATAAGAAGCTGAGAGAACCAACGCCTTTGTCACCCTTGTGTTTGGCTACTCTGTGGTGGCGCTATTATATCAGAACAAGGCAGAGTTTGGAGTGAACGCGTAGGTTTCCCCATAGCGCCCAGCCCCACGGTGTACCTAACTCCGAAAGAAGCTTCTTAGGCAAGGCCGTACTTGGTTTAGTGCAAGCTTTCTGCTTCAATTGGATATATTTTGAAATCGACGGATCTAACTTATACGTACACGCCATCCGGAGGCATGTTGGCACCTGTAAGAAACGCCCCACCTTCCAGCGGATCAATTAATACTAACTATGTACCAAAGCACTTATCTGGCTGTCGGCACATTTACCCTTCGTCATGAGTTTTGTTCTTTACGGCGGAGCACTATCCCGACTTGTCGTAGCGCACGACTGCCCAGACGCTGACGAGACAAGCTTGACTGAGGTTTTTGCCCACAAGTCTGAGGGTGAGGTTAGTCCGGGATTGAGGTGGTTTTACTGCGCTGGATTAGCAATTGCATTAGCATGCATGGGTAAGTGCAGATTTTATACAGAGCATGTCGGAACGCACTAACGACCACCGCCCAGGTCTCATTTCTGCGTCCCATGCTCACAAGGAAATTGTGGGCCAGCGATGGGAAAAGAGAGTCCGGCTAGCCGTACGCTTTGCCATAGCAATAGTATTGCTCTGTCTCCCAATGGCAGAGCACCTGAATTCCCTGACCCTAATCTCAACAACGACAGGCTTGGTAATCATCATTTTGCTGGTTGAACTCTGGGGGACCTCCTGTGTCCAGGATTCGTTTTTCCAAGAGGGGAGCCAATGTAAGTACACAGTCAATTGTAAGATGCGCAAGACGGACCTTGAGGAGGCTGTAAAGAGAGGCGACACGATCAACATCGAGGAGCTAGTTGAAAAGGAGTCTGGGCAACAGGGACTCTACGAGCTGAGTTGAATCTAGTCTAATGTTCCAACTTCAATATAACTTTGAAAATGGAAAAAAAATGTCTCGCACGTAAAATAGTTGAGTGCACTCTGTTTAGAGTGCCCCTCGCTTACATGTACTCTGTGTACCTCGTATGTAAGCCGCACCACTGAGGCTCGGGCAAGATCCAGCATCGCGACGACCAAGGAGACGCCTAGATGGGGACCTTGGCCCAAGTGCAGGCTTATTCGCCACGGGAAACTCCTCCTCTTGTCCAACAGTGTGGCCTTATACACCTGAAAACAAAGCTGGAAGTTAGGACAGAAGAGGATGTCGGTCAGTATATCTTATAAGTCGTGTGTTCCTACCAGAGGTAACATGGGATACCAGTTATGGTTTGGGTTACCGATATACCTTCAAAGTGCGCCAATGGGCTCCTGAAGTATGCGGGAATTTGTTACATGCTCCAACTCTGCTAGACATCTAAGGGCACTTGCTGAATACCCTTACAGCCACCTTCGACAATCTTTCCAAGACCTTGACAGCATTAGCCTACAGCATCTGAGGCGATTTGTGAAGCCAGAATTCCTACCCAGTCAGCTGAGGAGGCCAAGGCCTTGCAACACCGCAAACCCGAACGTCCACGGCGAGAGAGCCGACGGCAGTTCACATCCATCTCCCAACACACTCGCCAGTTTTGACCAGGGCTGGAACTCCGGCGGAAGGGATGGCTCAAACCACGCCATTCTGAGCATGTTAGTGTCACCAACAAGGGCTATCTCAAGTGATACCCTAGCTAGCTACCTCAGTGCCTTTAGTCCGCTGCTGGATTATCTTGAAGGTCCCCCTATTATCTGGACCACCACTGTACCGCTTCTTCCGCCCAACACAGCTGAACAGGCAGAGTACTGGAGTCACAAATACTGGCCAACCGTCTATAAGGGCAGCAACCCCTTTGGACCACATCCGAGCATCGTGTCCCGCGCGGAGCAAGACTTGAGATCAAAGGCAAGGCATTTCATGTCCTTAGCTTCGCAGGCAGGAACACAGGCAAGGACACATGGACTCGGAGATCCAGTAGGGGCGGTTATTGTAGATAAGTTTGCGCCTGACGGCGGCTCGCTCACGATCGTTGCAGGGGATGCACGATGGTGCCGCCCTGCTAGGGGATTAGCGGGCTGCGAAGGAAGCAGCAATGTAATGGGACATGCCGTGATGAGGGCAATTGGGATGGTCGCTCGAAGGCGATTACACTTGGCGGAAGGTTCACACCTCGGGGTCTTGCCACTGGTGGGCGGCGAGCCCATAAATCCAATAGGACCTAGAAAGACAGATTCCATCACTGATGCTTTCCTCGACCAACCACTTACTCCCATCGAAAATACGTTCTACCAGCAAGGTTCTATATCCAGAGATGGCTACCTGTGTGTCGGTCTAGATATCTACACAACACATGAGCCTTGCATCATGTGTTCAATGGCAGTCTTGCATTCGAGATTTCGGGGAATTGTATTTGGTCGGAGAATGATGCAAACGGGTGGTCTCACAGCTGAAGTGGCGCGCCAATCCCCTCAGACACAGTCTTCTGATGGGGAACTGCATGGACTAGGCTACGGTATGTTCTGGCGCGATGAGCTAAACTGGAAACTGTCAGCCTGGCAGTGGACCGACCAAGGGCAGTCGAGTATTCCCGAAGTCCATCCAAGTACGCACGCTTAGACGGGCGAATGCACGGATATTGCCAACTCGCCTGTTCTCAAGCTGAAGCACTCCAATGGCGTCACCTATCGCAAGTTTTGGCACACCACCAAATCTCGATCAAGTGCCAAACACTTACACGTGAGTGTCTGCAATATTATTCCCCTGGTTGTTTCTCAAGATTGGATCAAGTCTTGAGTCCTGGACAAACACGACTCAGAACTCACCGTCGAAGTCACGGAAGGCAATATGAATATCATAATTCGACGTGGAATTGTCCCCGAAAATGAGTTAATCCAGGTGCTTTGGGTTTTTGCCAAGGAGGAGGATCAGGCGTGCCACTGCTGGGAATTCTGCCTCGTAGACAGCAAGGGGACTCACGTCGAGAGCAACCATGCATGCGGATAAGTGTTGTTTGTGTTCATAGCTTTCCCCTAAACACAGAAAATGGTTTTCTGGCTCTGTAAACATTCCTGAGATGGCCGAAGCATGCTTGTGATTGTTCCTCGGGGGGTCTGAACACGACCGACAATCTTGAAGCCAAACTTTATATACAGCCGAACCCCCTCCGGTGCCGCAAGTACATAGGCGGGGTTGTGTGGCCTTCTTTTGGGGGAGTTTGTGGGTGTGCTTTGGTGCTGAGGTTGGTGTTTCAGTGGGCGCAGTGAGGCCTGCTGCCTGTGCATATGATGGGGCAGGCGCGGCCTGAGGAAACGTTGTTGGGGAGGGGAAAGTTGGGGTTCTTAGGGGTGTTGGGGGCCTGGGTGTCTCTGTGGGCGCAGGTAGGGCAGTTGTGCGTGGAGGGTGTGTGCCCTAGATGAACGCGTCGAAGTGTTTGTTTGCTACTGTGGATATTTCTTTGCAGAGCACTCCCAGTAGTTTGAGGAGCCGGGTAGGGAATTTACGGACATTCTCAGACTGTAGGTAGTCATTCTAGAGGGTTGCGATTGGTCTATAAACCTGCTGTCCCTCGGAAGTTCGAGAGGCGGCCGCCCTCACTATGTTCTTTAGGGCGGGGGAGAGGGAGTGGGCGAGGAGAGTAGTGGTTGAGCGGGGGGGGGCTGGGGGTTCAGGAGGGGGGAGCATTCTGCAGGGGTCGCATGGGGCCTCAGAGGCCTGGAGAGCCATGGGAGGGGTGTCTTCTCGTAGCAGTATGGAGGTTGCTTGTGCAGTGGGAGGTGGGGAGGGGTCCCGGATTCTCTTCTTGGACACTGGTACCTTGCATGGTGACTGAAGGATGCTTGTCCCATTAGTTACCTTAGGGTTTGACGACTCGGGTAGTTAGGGGGGGGTGGGGGGGAGTAGCACAGATTGAGGGTCACACCGCGGCGCGCTCACCCTCGCGCTCACTCGGTTGCTGCCACTTCGAAAGGTCAGCTTGGTGAACCTCACCAAGTTAAAATACAGCGCCACTTACAGCAATCAAACCTCTAGCGCATCTCCCACTGACTACGTGCCGAGGGTGAACCTTGTCCGACAACTCGCGGGAAATGTGACGTAAGTAGTTACTCTCAGCCACAAGCAACGCCCTGTATACAAAAGCTCCAAAACCGCTAATATCTCTTCTGAGCGTCACTGTGATGAGTCCTACTATCTTTAGTTGCATCCTCTGCGGGTTTCCAATCTACGACCCTACGACACTAGGCCCCAGGTCCTGGTTAAGAGAATTTCGCGTAAGTGGGTATGCCATAGGTAAATCTTGACGATTCTATGCTGATGGAGTCAGTCTATTCAAGTCCATCAGGGACTTTTGTCTCTGGCGTCGGTTGCCGCGATGACTATGGGGCTGATATGTGGATTGCGCCATCCGACCCCACCATGCGATAGGACGACGATCACCTTTCTCCAGCGTTGGTTGAGCTCCCAGTTATGCAACAGCACCCCCTAAATGGTCGTCATGGCTTTGTGCTTCATGATGCCTGCTGGCACCTTCTGCAGAGAGCCTTTCGGCCCAACGAAATCCCTCTTAAGCGGCTACTCAAGGTCTGCGAATCATTGCCATTTCCACTTCGAGGAAACGGCGTATGTTGGGGCCACGACTACGGAGGCCTTCTTATCCTCGACGATCAGGACCATTACCCCTGGGAGGACCGACTTTGTCATAGCCCTAAAATCCATTTATACGCCAAAGAGAACCCATACAATGTGCCGGAGATCCCTGCATTACTAGTGATGCGTCCAGAACATCCACCAGAGTGGCTACCTAAGACGCAACGACATGACTGCTTTTCAAGACTTCCATGGGAGATTCTCGAGACTGTGGCCATTAAATTACCCACTAGTGATGCCCTGGGCCTGCGCCGCGTTTCAAAAGCTTTCCTACCCCTCCTATCCAGTAGCACCTTTTGGGCGTCCAGATTTGAGACCAATCGCGATCGCGACTTTATGTTCGAGAAATGGAAGAGTCAAGATACTACGGATTGGATGAGTTTGTATCGGCTTACTAGTCATGCTCATAATTCGCCTAGACTACAGAATAGAAGGAGAACTTGGGACTTGATCAGTCCGCTTACTAACTTAATCAGCCTACACCTTGCGGAAGGCCCACAGACAGCCTGCACGGACCAAAAGTTTGCCCACCTAAGGTGGAGTAAGGTAGCAGGAGATATAAGGAGTGAGGCATCTGATGGGTATCCGAAAGACTTTAATGAAGGCTGCCGACTCTTTAGTACATACGCTACCCACGTGCCCAAAGATCTCTCAAGGATTAGCTTCTCAATTAGTGGTGTCAGAGATGTCAATTATGTCGTGGGCATACGTCTCGCAACCGAGAAAGGTCCCGACATATGTCTTGGGCTTGAATTCGAGGGGAAAGAAGTTGTTCGTGAAGTCACGACACTGAGAGGGTTTGTTCTAGCAATGGGTTCAAGATGCCCTGAAAGTTGTCAGCGAGGACGGGAGCCTATCACAGTGGGTTGGCTGTCCGAACAACTCGCCCGTGACGGAGCGTCTCGCCCGCTTCAACTTAATCACTGCCTTGGAAGTGGGCTTTGATGTAAGCCTTGATTCTATCCTTACGCCTATTATCCCGCCAACACTCACTCTATATCTGTATAGGGATATAAAGTAGTCAGTCTCGGAGTTTCGGGGAAAGTCCCGCCTTCTGTCCAGGTGCCAAAAGTACAAGGCCTGCCATTGCGAGAAGCAGCGCTATGGTACCCTATGGTACCCGAACCGGAATTGTGCCTAAACGAAGCGACATTTACAGATGAAAATCCGTCGGATACTGGATACCAGCCATTATTCTGGACCCGTTTTGGCGGTCCTTGTGGTAGCTACCTCAAACATATGACCGGAGTCTCTGTCTACTGCCCGAGGAGTCTATATAGTCTAGAGTTTCATTACGACACGACTCATGACCCTGCCGGAGCATACAAGCTTGGCCGTTGCAAAGCCGCAGACGTTTCAAAGATTCTGAAGTTTCCCATTGATGGTGCCGGCGGTGAGCTCATTGAAATTCTCGAAGTCACCCCCTGGCGGTGTGAAGCAGAAAACGCTTATAGTTTCCTTAAGCATGGAAAACCAAACTCTGTCAAGGTGAGTTACTTCTATCTTTCTGGAGAGGAATATGGCTTTCTTGGTTGGCGCCCTTGTCGGCTTACTCCTGGGTGCATTATAGATCACGACAAATCGCAAACGGTCCTTCCATGCCGGTGCCTCTCCAGATGGCGCTACTCTGGAGCCTATAACGGTCGCTCCTGGAACTACCCTTACAGGTCTTTATGCAAGTCAGGTAGGCGCAGACCCTACCATATCGGGGATGAGTGTTGTTGACGAGAGATTGAAGCACCCAGAGTTTGGTCTTATCAGCTTAGGCGCAATTTCAGAAGCCATTAATAACATGGAGGTGTAATGCATAGATGGGAACTCGCACATGCGTTAGCTTGGGCCAAAAGGCCACAGCAATAGCCAACAGGCTATTGCGTTCCCACTCGTACTTATTAAACCTTTTCGCAAAGCGAGGAAATCTATCGTCCTAATACCAGAGGGGCACATGGAGACACACAATTACTCTTTAATATATAGTATTGGTTTCAAAACAATGACTACTGGGTACTCGGGTCCATGGCTGTAACGGCGCGCGGGCCATTGCTTGCCGCCATAATTGATTGATTGATTCAATTCGCCGACCCAGCCGCCTTAGTAGTAGCTATGTGGACACACTTGGGGTGTAGAGGTTAGTCTCTACCCCCCCCCCATCCTAGTAGACATTGCAGGGATATTTTGTTAGGCAAAAAATAAGTCTCTGCCCACGTCTTGGTTCCGTTTACCTCTTGGTTCCGTTTACCTCTTGGTTCCGTTTACCTCTTGGTTCCGTTATGTAGTTGAAGTCTGTTATATAGTTAAAGCAAAATAAAAATTTGTTAATTAATATAGTGTGGCATTGCTCTCTGCAAGAATAACAACATCCAAGCACCCTCTCATACACATAATAAGATCTACAAGTCTCTCTCTTGTAGTCATTCTAAAAGCTAACTGGCATTAACTTTAAAGCTCTAGAATATTTGAAAAACAACCAAATATCATTTCCAACTCTGTTTTCATATCCCTTAATAGAGATTCAATGAAATTCAAATCAGAGGATCAAGGAGGCTAATTTAAAACCTCTATTTCATTCAAAACCCAATATATTTTAACATATTCCTTATATTCTAGAGTACCATTCTTAATCATTATCATCTATCCCTTCTTTTTGTATATTTAATACTAAAATAATACCAAATTTGTATCTAAAATATGCTTAACATAAGTAGCAAAATCAATTTTTACTTTATTAGAAACAAAATATAAATTTAATATATTTGTTTTTATAAAAAACTTCCTGTTATTGTTGATTTCTGTTCAAAATGCCAAGTTGTATCTATGCAATCTTAATAGTACAGTGGGGTCAACAAAGTATTCATACGATAGTCAAAACCATACCTATTAATAAAAAAAAGTCTTAAATAACAAAGCTCTATAGAAAAAACTAAGATAAAAGAAACTAGTACTTGATAGGACCTCCATTGTTCTTTAGACACATATGAACCCGCTTTCTCATACTCAAAATACATTTCCTAATATCCTTATAAGTCAAGCGACCCTATTCTTCTAAAATAGCATGTCGCATTTCTATAGCCATATGAATTCTATGTTGTCGCCTACCAATTCTTCTTTTAAGAATTGCCTAAATATTTTCGATGGAGTTTAAGTCTGGGGATTGAGGTGGCCATCGCATGCGTGGAAAATTTTTTTTTTCTCTCCATTGGATTATCATTTTCGCTATATGCCATGAGGCATTATCATCCATGGTATAAATTTGTTGTCCTTCTCTTTCTC
Organism: Geoglossum cookeanum; assembly: GCA_021527025.2. Taxonomy (NCBI): domain Eukaryota; kingdom Fungi; phylum Ascomycota; class Geoglossomycetes; order Geoglossales; family Geoglossaceae; genus Geoglossum; species Geoglossum cookeanum. Next base: position 70,440 of record JAJDFF020000044.1, read on the forward strand.
TTTTAACCTTTTGAAAAAAAGGTACAAAGTAATCTTGCAAAATTTCATTAGTATAACGATTTGCAGTCATCCTACCACCTCTTTCCAAACATATCAGCAGCCCTAACATTCCTCCCCCAATAGCACCCCAAGCGCTGACACTTGTCCTTCCACTTTTGAAAGATGGTTTTAAATTTCGGAGAAGATATTCCTCACCTTTTCTTCTCGTTACCCAAACATTTCAGGAGTCTTTTCCTACTTCAAAAGTCACTTCATCCGACCATATCACATTTTCCCAATCCTCTTCCGACCAATTTTTATGTGCCTTACACCATCTCTTTCTCTCTTTCATATGTTCCTCAGAAAGATAAGATGTAAGGGTTGCCTCCTGCAGGGACTCCTAGGGTGGTTATGGCAGTGTGACGTTGCCCAACCAGCTTGGGTGCTGATGGCATAGTGGCGGGTCGACATAGACGTGTGTAGGCTTAGTCGGAGCACTGAGTTCTACTAAGGGTTGCTGACAACCCGCTGGGTAGGATACAGGTGGATACGGTATCAGAAGGCAAGAGGATCTATTCTAGTATGTAGAAGAACTGATCGCTGGCCTCCTCCTGAGGCTCAGCTGATCGACTAAATACAGTAATGGAAACCACACAGGGTTACCCTGCTGCATAGCATTCCTGTGGCCAGCGCAGGCTCCTGACAATATATTTGTTACTAGTAATAATAGTATTATAAATATGGTCTACCGAGAGTTATGAGCCTCCTTATAAGCTTTATGAGCTTATCACAAACCTTGCTATAGACCTCATAAGTTCAAACACTTAGCTTATGCCCCTCTATATAAATACTAACTAGAACCCTTCAGTCAATAACTATTATATGAACCCTATCACAAGCCAATATTACGAGCCTTATGAGTTCATTGTGAGGCTCACAAACCTCGTACAAGCTCACAAGCCTCTATGCAAGCTATGACCATGCACAATGGTATACAGGCCCATCCATGAGCCTTGCTACAAGCCCCAACTATGAGCAGCATAGCTTACAAGCTAAATCTCAGGCTCGTCCTCATCATGAGCATAACTGCTCATCATTATCCTACGAGTTCAGGCACCATGACATCGTCTGGTTTGAGGCACCCGAATTGGAAGTCCGAGAGCTATTCTTCTACATGTATATAAAACCTGAGATCTCCTTCTGAACCTCCTCTCCTCTTTAGCTTTGAATCGTCGAATAGAAGTAGTCTAATCGCGCTTTCCAAGCACTTAGATTCTACATTTGTGACAAACCTTATAGCATATTCATGAGCTTACTCACATATGAATTCATTGAACAAGCTTGTTATAGAGCTTATCATGTATGTAAACCTCATAGCATGCAAAGGTAGCCTAAGAGACTTTCTTCTATATATATATATAAGCTTAAGGCCTTTTTATAAACTTCCTCTCTTCTCTAACTTTGAATCGTTAAATAGAATTAGTCTAATTGTGCTTTTCAAGTACCTAGAATTATATTCATAATAAAAATCCTAAAGTTGAGCTTCAAGTTTATTAGTAAAAATTATAGGTCACTTAGTTTAAAATTTGTTGGAAGAGGTTTCAGTTTGAAAGTATTAGCTATAGATTTGCTTACAAGTTAACTTGCAAATTTTGGTAACTGTTGCTATTTCCTTTCAAGATTAATTAGTATATTTTTGAAATATAATCACTTCAAGTTATTTGTCCTGAATAATTTTCTTGTTTTTGGTAGTAACAAAATAATGTTCATATCTTTCTTTAAGCTTCATTTGGGTAGAATAAGAATAAAATGGATGGAAAAATTTTTCAATTACTAGATAGAATCACCTTTTTGACAAGATCCACCTCGGAAATTAGTGGCACCTAGGAGTAGACATATATCCCAATCCCTTAAGTATATATTTTATTGTTTGTATAAGTTGCTATGACAGTAATTGCTTGTTACAATCTAGCCTTCATGAACCTCGTGCAAGCTCTTGAGCCTTCATGAGCTTCATTGAGTTGCATAAACTCATTGCCAGACCCATGAACCTTGCACAAGCTCTTGAACCTCTATATAAACCTTAACTATGATACGAGACCCATGTGTCAAGAGCCTATACTGGCCACAGGAATGCTACATAGCAGGGTAACTCTTTGTGGTTTCCATTACTGTATTTAGTTGATCGGCTGAGCCTCAAGAGGAGGCCAGCGATCAGTTCTTCTATATATACTAGAATCCATCCTCTTGCCTTCTGACATTGTACCCACCTGTAACCTACCCAGCAGGTCCTCAGTAACCCTCAGTAGAACTTGGCGTTCCAAATAAGCCTATACATGTCTATGTCAACTCACCGCCATGCCATCAGTGCCCAAGTCAGTCAGGCAGCATCACACTGCCCTAGGAGTCCCTGCAGAAGGTGACCCTCATACCATGGACCTCTGCATGAGCCCTGTCCAAACTTATAAACCTTTATGTGGATCTTAACTGTGCTTACCGCCCAACAGACCTATGTATGAGCCTCATCGCAAACTGCTACCATTTGTAATATAATTAGTAAGCCCAACCTGGCATGGCTTGAATATCTCAAGACGTTCAAACTATGGGTTTGAGAGCTTCTTCTTCTCATATATATAAATGCAGGGTCTTCTTCTAAACCTTGTCTTCTCTTTAGCTTTAAATTGTTGAATAAAAAGTAGTCCTACCTTGCTTTCCAAGCCCTGGAATCTATATTCATGACATTGCTTGACCTGTTCTGGTATGTTGCAGCTTCTAAATTGCCTAAAAAGCTCTATTGCTTTAAAAGTTTTATGGCCTTAGTAGTATATGTTAGCTTGCGGAGGATTTTCCTCAGGCTTATCTTTGTGATTTGACACTTGTTCCCCTTGTTATTTTTCTTTGTCTATATTACTTTTCATAGCTTTGCATACTTCCTGTAAATGAGTAAGATATGTGCTATTGTCTGTGACCTCTGTCCACAGCTGCATCTATCATCTTTGACCTCCAAGATGTTTCAGTTGAAGAGGTAATATTGTAAGCCAATCTTGCCTGTCCTCATTTGGGTTAGTATAGAGGTGAGTGGCCTAATAAGCCCTTATGTAGCTTAAATATCATTCTTTTGGCCCTGACATAATTCTGAATAGATCTCATTCTCTTATTTTCTTCTCTCATATCTCCTCCTAGTCTTTCACAATCACTTTCTGGATTGTCTGTTCTGTCACAACTGAGAAGTGTTTTAATGGTTCAGGCACTGTTTGGCTTGTATCAATTTTCTTTATCCTGCTATTTGTCTCACTATGTCTGCTCCTTTGTTTCCTTGGATTCTATAGTGTGCTAGTATTCATTATAAGCCTATTTTTTCTATAGGGAGGCTATTTGACAATCTGGCTAATGATATATTATCTTGATGGTTTTCCTGAATCTCTTTTGTCTATCTGAGAAGATGACTTCTAATGGCCTAGGTCTTGTGGGATTTCTAGTACCATATGGATGCTCTTCAGTTCTGCTGAGTATACTATTGATATGCTTGCTTTGCCTATAAATACTTTCCTGATTGCTTCTACCTGTGGAGTGATTGTGGCTGCTTCTATCTTATTGTCAATCTTGCTGCTATCTATGAAGATTTGTAATATCTTGTTCAATTCTTGTATATTGTTGTAAGCCTTTCCTGCTAGGTTTGGGTCTTTGTCAATGGTAATCATGGGTGCCTGTGATACCCACCAGTGTGTTTGTGCTTCCACATCATCACTCCTTACTGCCCAATTGATACACCTCTTGTTACCCTGCATTTCCTACTTTCATTTTATCTCTTAACTGTGGGTAACCCTATGGCTTGAATATTAGATACCTTGGCTAGGCACTTGGGATGCCTAAGTAATACACTATAGTGCCTAAGAACAATTCTCTAAGCATACCTAAGAGGCCTAAGAAAATTTATTCATGCCTAAACTCTAGTTAAAGAAGATGCCTAACATTAGTTAAGGGTACCTAATGTATTTCCTTTTCTCCAAGTAAGCAACTTGAGTCACTTTCTGACATGACTATTGTATGGGAGATAGATGGGTTTTAGTGATTCATATATGAAAATAATATTTTTGAAAAGTGAAAACAACCCTGAAACTCCTTTCTGCAAAGTCTTGACTGAATGCCATCCAGTGGGTATATGAGGATGTTGACTTCAAGTGATCAAGCAAGGGTCTTTGCCAGTATGTTTTCTTGGCTGGCTATACTGTACTGTCTCTAAAGTCTAGTTAAGAAAACATAAAGCAATTGATTCTAGTTTCTAAGCTTGCCACTAAAGTGCTCTATAATATAAAGTGAAAGCCTGTATCAGCATAGAAATAGTAAGCCTATTGAAATCAGTAGATACCAGTGCCCTAGGCTCTTAGGAGCCCATCTCATATAAGGGGTCCTCTACAAATAGGGTTATGCTGCCCCCTTCTGGTACATTCAAGCCTATTTTGGCAACATATATAACTAATACAATTATTGAAAGTACTTAATCTCATACTCTCTTAGATTGTCTACTGCCAAGATGTTTGGATATTCCCTTGCTTTTCAAAGTATCTCTTTGATATAAAAATAGAGTGTCTGATCATCCTTATATCACCTCCTGCAATTTAGAAATACTACCCCCCACAGCTTATTGACTCAAGAATTCAAAGGCTGATATTATGGTATAACTGGATTGAAGATGCTTAGGAAGAAATAGTAAAGTCATAAACCATACCCCAAGTATCCTCATCTGGTATATTGTCTCAAAACTATCTGAGGTCACCTAAGAGAATCTCAGGGAACTTCCCTGTAGGGAATATTTTACCTTGTGAGATTCTTCACTTTAGGGCAAACAGTTCTTAGTGTCTATAAGAAGCCCTTAGGGGAAAATTTTCCTAGAGGTGGATACTTCCTAAATTTAAAAATATATATACTGCAGATACTGCATCTTCTACATAGCTGTAATCACATCTAAATGATTTTTTCATATATATGTTTCTTGCTAGAGTCAAAATAACCCACCTTATCCTATATATAATTTATCATATATATAATTCATTGCATTCAAATTGTTTTGTATAACATTATAGTAGTTAGAGTACAGTAGACAATAGAGTTGGAGGAGGGTGGTGGGAGCAGTAAGGTAGCTAACATAAAGAAGCAGCCAGAGTATAAAAGTTGTCTCTTATAGGAACCCCTAAAGTAGTTATAGTAATGTAATGCTATCTGACCAGTTGGGTGCTGAGGACACAACAGTGAGGCAATGTAGGCATGTATATATCTGTGCAAGATATTGGGTTCTACTGAAAGTTGCTAGTGTCTTGATATGTAGGCTACAGATGGATACAATGTCGGAAGGTAAAGAGAACTGATTCTAGTATGTAAAAGAACTAATCACTCATTTCCTCCTGAGGTTCAGCTGATTGACTAAATATAGTAATAGAAACTCTGTTGAGTTACTATCAGGAGCCTGTGCTGTTGTCAGCAATGCCACACAGCAGGGTAACCCTTGGGGGTACCTATTACTGTATTTAGTCAATTAGCTGAGCTTCAGGAAGAGGCCAGTGATCAGTTCTTCTATATACTAAAATTGACCCTCTTGCCTCTTACCTGTTGAAATTTCAAGCCTAATGGTATGCCTTGGTAGGCTGGATAGTGCCTGAGGGGAGTGCCTGTGACACTCAAGGAATTTGAGAGAGGTGCCTCTGTCACAGGGAGGCTGAGAGTGCCTGAAGAGGGTGCCTGTGACATCCACTAGTGTGTTTGTGCTTCCACACCATCACTTTTTACTGCCCAATTGATACACCTCTTGTTACCCTGCATTTCCTACTTTATTTTATCTTCTAATTGTGGGGTCCCTAAGAACAATTCTTTAGGTATTTTCTTAGGCTTCTTGGGTATGCCTAAAGAATTGTTCTTAGGCATCCCAAGTTCCTAGTCAAGGTACCTAATATTTAAGTTATAGAGATAAAATGAAAGTTGGAAATGCAGGGTAACAAGAGGTGTATCAATTTGGGCAGTAAGGAGTGATGGTGTGGAAGCACAAACACACTAGTGGGTGTCACAGGCACTCCCTTCAGGCACTATCAGCCTATCCAGGCATATCATTAGGCCCAAAATTTCAACAAAAATAACCCTGTAATATATTTTCTATAGGGTGTTTATTTGTCCACCTTGCCTGTTTGCATGGCCCACCCATGTTGCGCAGCCCACCCAATTTGTGCAGCCCACCCTATATAAGCAGCCATGATCATATGACTTGAGCAAGGCCCCACCAAACCCCATTTCAAAGGTTGCTAAAACACTTAAATATGCATTCTGAACATACTTTAAATGCAAAAGCCATTCAAAAATTTCAAAACTTCACAAGCAAACCAATCACCATAGCACAACAAAAACCCTTATCTTAGATTAATTTTTCTGATCATTGGTTGTGGTTGGGTGACTATTTCCATGTTTTTTTGACTTAGAATTGAAATCTATAGGGTAAGTGAAGTGGGGTGTTGCTTAAATCAGCTGACTATGGCTGCTTGAGTAGGGTGGGCTGCGCAAAATGGGTGGGCCACGCAAACAGGCAAGGTGGACAAACCAACACCCTTTCTATATTATCTCAATCAAATGCTACCAAGTGGATATATGAAGGTATTGATCCCAAGCTAACTAGCTATACTGTACTATTTTTAAGGTCTAGTTAACAAAATACCTAAAGCAATTTATTCTAGTTATTAAACTTGTTACCAAATACTTTTTATAACATAAAATAAAAGCCTGTACTGGCATAGAAATGGTAAGCCCATTGAAATCAGTAAATACCAGTACTTTAAGCTCTTAGGAGCCTGTCTCATATAAGGGATTCTCTACAGATAAAGTAGTACTGTCCCCTCCTGATATGTTCAAGTCTATTTTAACAACACCTAAAACTTAGTTAAGAAAGTAATTGACTCAAATTGTTCTAGCTACCAAGCTTATAAGTGTTTTATAATATAAGGTGAGCCTGTACCAGCATAGGAATATTCTTAGGGATTAGTCTCTTATAAGGGGTCCTCCACAGATACAACAGGGCTGCCCCCTCCTGGTATGTTCGAGCCTATTTTTAATAACATTTGAAACCTCACTTGACTATGGCTGCTTGAAGTGGGCCGTACAAAATGGGTAGGCCGCGCAAAGAGGCAAGGTAGACAAACCTCCTTCTTATAGTGCGACTACAAAGGGCCTGGGATCGAAGTGAAGCTCCGTATTCCAACGCGAGATTCTTGCAGCGCGACTCGACTGTAATTTCATACCCGCCTCTTCTACTTGTGAACCTTAATCTCTTATGATGCGAGTACTTTAAGCGCCAGTAATTAGAGTTTAGTTTCTGCTGTTACCTCTGTAGTCTACCCCAGACAACTGCGTGCGTCTATGTCTCTAAATAGGCTTCTCTATTGGTTATAACGAATCCATAATATGGTGGCGATGCCTACGCCGAAACCGAGCCTGGCTATCAGAGACACCACGACAGCCTTCCTGAAAAGATTATAGTAGCCCTCCATCAGCCTCCCGGTAACACCGTTACCAAAATTAAACTCGTTAGGTAGGGTTTGGATTGCTAGTTTCGGGTTCGCAGATGTAGTTTGTAATTGGTGGAGCTCTAATTGTTTCTGTCGCCGAAATGAGTAGGTCATAGTCCAGATCATGAGCCGAATGTCTGGTGGGGTCAATGTGGGATATGCCCATAGTCTCAACGCGTTGTATGCAGGAGAGAGGTATAGAAAGTCTGTGATGATGGCCAGAGTCAATCCCCAGAGAAGGAGTGGTCGGTCCTTGTTTGAGGATCCAGCGTGATCCGTGGTCCAAAGTCGCTGGAGTAAACTGATAAAAGGATTACCGGCAGTCGCAGAATCGTTTAGTTCGAGCCACAATGAGATGTCTGAATATAGACTCTCCGAGGGCATTAGTTTGACTGCAGCGCACACCATCTGACCGAATACAATTCTTAGAACTGTGCGAACAACATCATTTCCCCTATTTGCGAGGCGGTCCGAGACGTCACAATACTCGTAAGTTCTTAGTGATGGTGAAAGCAAGGCACTTAAAGACACCCAGTGGGCCGACCCCACCTCGCTTCTCTGTAGTCTTAGAGGGGGAATGTTATGCTCTGTTAATACAAAAACAAAAGAACAAAGGACCATAAGTCTGATAATGGTTAGCAAAGCACTGCCGCCTCTGCTGCCGGGGATTAACTCACGGCACTTTGCCCCAGGATGTAGATACCACCCTTTCGGGCAAATTTCCCACAGATATAGTATTTTTGGGGCTTAGATGTATCCCGACTTCTTCCCATGTCTCTCGGACCGCGACAGCTTGGTCACTCTCGTCACCTGGATCTCTTCTCCCACCCGGGAGAGCAATATGGCCTCCCCACCGGTCTCTGGCCCGGGTTGCCCTTTTTATGAAAAGGATCTCAGGGTCGCCATTCTGCACCCACGGTAGGGAGAAGAACTCGTCCAATGGGTCAGAAATTGGATTTGCTGACCTTCCACGCCAGGTTGAAGGCCTATGACGAAACCTTCCTTGCGGCCAGTGGTCTGGATGGGGCTTGATACGAATAATCAGTGCGACGGAAGCTCGTTTGTGGCAATTTGGAGGATTAGGTGTTTCTGGGGATGGATTCGCGGCGAGATGTTTGAGGACGGATTGCAAATGTCCTATATTGGAAAGAGCTGTGCGCCCCATGTCTGATGCCATATGGAAGGGATGGGCGAAAACAAATGTGGGTGATATAAGGTGTGTTGTATGGTACTAGAACGGTACTCCGTGCAAGATCCTACAATGGCATTTTCCTGTATCGAGGAATAAGCGAGAGGTCATCCTAACCCCTCATCTCCTCACCTCATCTCTCGCGACAAAAGAACGACGGCCCCTCAGCTCGTACATAATAACGGCCCCCAAGTCATACAAGACGATAGCCTCTTTCCCCCAATCGCGTTGCTGGGCTAGTAGATATGCGCTTTGGAAGGACTCTACATGGATCTATATACGCTCCTTGGAAGGGCCACTATATCGACTATCCGAAGTTGAAGCTTCTGTTAAAGGAGTCAGACAAGTCATCTGACAATGATGAGGCGGGCGAGTGGACTGATGCGGACGAGGGCGCTTTCGTGGAGGAGCTGGTTAACGTTCAATTGGAAAAAGTCCATTCATTTCAGGTTGATATGTACAAGCAGCTCCGTGAGCGTACGTCGAAGTGTGAATCGAAGCTCGAAGGGCTGGTGTCAATGGTGGATAAAGGTAAAGGTAAGAGTATTGGAACGGGTGCTAAAGCTGATGCTGGGCTAGTAGAAGAAGATATTCAAAACCAGCTGAAGGAAGTCCTCGGGGAATTGGATGGAATCACTCGGGAGATAAATGAGTTGGAGAAGTTCAGTAGGATTAACTTTACCGGGTTTCTCAAAGCAGCCAAGAAACATGACCGAAAGCGTGGCCATAAGTACCGGGTGAGGCCTTTGCTCCAGGTTCGACTTGGTGCGCTTCCGTTCAACTCGGAAGATTATTCCCCTCTGCTATATAGGTGAGAAGTGCCCGTTAGATATAGGGTCCTAGGTCACCTAATGAATCCTTATATAGGCTATCAGCTATGTATTCCTTCGTGCGTCAAAACATGGACTGGGGGTCGAATGAAAGGCCTCTCTCTGAGTCTCAACCGGATGGAGGAAAATACGTCTCATATAAATGTAAGTAATTGATCCTGCACCTATTGTGCCGGGCCTAGCTAATACACGTAGTCTGGGTACACTCTGACAACCTGCTCGAAGTCAAGACTTACGTTCTTCGGCATCTTCCGGTTTTAGTTTACAACCCCCAAGCATCAAAAGTTGCTGAGGGCACTCAAAATGACCCGACGATAACGTCTCTGTATTTCGACAATCACAAATTTTCGCTGTACACACAGAAGGTCGAGCGGAAGCCAGATGCCTCTTCCCTACGCTTACGTTGGTATGGGCAATTGGCTAAAAAGCCGGAGATCTTATTCGAGAAAAAGACTATGAGGGAAGGCGATAATAGCGAAGAGATGAGGTTTCCGATTAAGGAAAAATATGTGCAACCGTTCATTAGAGGGGAGTACAAAATGGAGAAAACTGTACAGAAAATCCAGCATCGACGGGGGAATGGTGGTCAACATGCCGAGCAGTTCGTACAAAATGTTGACGCAATCCAAGAATTCATCAAAGAGAACAACATTCAGCCGGTTCTCCGAGCCAATTACACCAGAACCGCCTTCCAGATTCCCGGTGATGGCAGAATTAGAATTTCTTTGGATACAAATCTAGCATTGATTCGCGAAGACTCTTTTGATTCGGAGAGGCCATGTAGAGACCCAGACTCCTGGCATCGAACCGATATTGATGACGCTGAGATGGAATATCCGTTTAACAGAATCAGGAAAGGAGAGATCTCTCGCTTCCCCCACGCAATTCTTGAGATCAAAGTTCGAGAAGGCACCTCAGAGAAAAGTAGAGAGTGGATTACAGATTTGACAGATTCCCACCTGGTAAAGGAGGCGCCTCGTTTTTCAAAATTCGTTCATGGGGTAGCGGAGCTTTTTGAGGATCATGTCAATAGCTTCCCCTTCTGGCTTAGTGAGCTCGAGAACGACATTCGGAAGGACCCTGAAACAGCATTTGAGGCTGAGCAAGAAAGAAAAGCGAAAAAAGCTGAGGATGAATTTGCCGTAGGGAGTCTGGTCGGTTCAAGGGCTAGCCCGGCCTTTAAACCAGCGGCCGGTTCGCCGATTACCAAGGCACGAATAGAGGAGATGCGAAGTTCAAAGTCCGTTGGCGTTGCTACGAAACAACCGCTAGCTTTGAAATCGCCTCCTGCTGTCGTCGGTGGTGTCGAGGAGGATTGGGAGTCTGATGACGGGGATGATGACGGGGATGATCTGACAGGAAGGCCAAATGTGGATACGTTTGCTGGGCTCCGTTCATTATTCCCCTCGTTCTCGACCACCAAATATGGTCGTGCACATCGAGGTCTGGTGCAGCTCCCACCTGGCGTGAGACACCCTGGGAAATTTATAAAAGACTCCGGACCAGTCCAAGTCGAGGCTAAGGTCTGGCTTGCAAACCAGAGGACTTTTATCAAATGGCAACATATATCTGTTCTTCTCGCATCTCTTTCCCTTGGGCTTTATAACGCAGCTGGAGAGGCGAACAGCGTCGCTCGGGGATTGGCCGTTGTTTACACCCTCATTGCGCTTTTTGCAGGAGCGTGGGGCTGGTGGGTGTTCATCTCTCGCAGTAAACTAATTCAGGAAAGGAGTGGGAAGGACTTTGATAATATCATCGGGCCGGCAGTTGTCTGCATTGGGCTCGTTATCGCGCTATGTTTGAATTTTGGTTTCAAGGTACGAGAACGGAGAATTGTGATGATAGTAGAGGACCTGATGTTGCGTTTATAGTACCGTGCTGTTATCGAGAACCAGGGCTACGACGTTGCCTTGAACCAGACGACCGATGGAGGAGGGGATATGTTCCAACTGGGTATACATAGTCTGAAGTTGACCAAGCAAAGCTTGTGATGATGTCTGGGGTTGATACAATTTCATTTGGTTACCTGTAATAGGCATCCCGACGGGAGATAGTCCCTTGGTAACCTAACTTTGGGAAACCGCCGCGGGTGCAGGAAATGTCGTGCTACATGTAGATAGCTGCGTCATGCATGGCTGATCCGGGGGAGGATGTGAGTTTCTGGGACGAGTGCGCGCTTTCCTCCGATTATATTTACATATTCCAATAGCGTGGCTGCCATTTGGGGGTGGCTTCCTCAACACCAGAGTTCCTTTTTTGAGCCAGATTAGGCCTGTGTGTTGGCGCCAATCGCGAGAACTGGAGGTCCATGCCAGGTGGGTGAGTTGGCGACCCGGTTGTCTGAACCGGGGGCAAGTTGGCTCTGTGCGCAGTGAACCATGAACCATGAGGCGTGAAGCGTGCCCGTTCATTGCCTTCGTCCCGTCCGGCCAAATGCAACGATAAGATGGAGTTGCATGCAAACCGCTTTACGACACGTCGTTGCACGGGCGAAGGATGGAGCATGGAGCGCAGGGGGTGTTGCTCTCTGCCCCGTGGAGTAGAGTCGTGGGTAGAGAGTCTCTTGTAGGTGAGAGCCTGGAGCCACCTTAATAAACAGCCCCCGGGCTCCTGCAGGTTATGCTACCGCTACGCATATGACAATACAACACGTTTTCTGCTCCGTTTGCCTCTGCCGAGACAGATGACAGACTGCGCCGCACGCCGCAAGTCCTCGCGGGGTCGATGGGCGCATTTACCGTCGTTATCTAAGCCAGGGCCTTGACAGCAGGTAATCGGGCAAGTTCGTTAGTTAGAGAATCCTCACACGCTCCTGTGGTGAGGTTGTGTATGTGGTTTCGAGTCGTGCCCCTTAATTGCAAGGGAAGGTGGCAGCAGCCCAGAGGTGAGTCTGGCCGCTTCGTTCCAAACAGCGTGTTGATCTCGACACCTCCTACCAGCTACACCTTACTTGTCCCATGCGATACCGCGCCATATCTTAAATATAGCATATTTTCTAATTCCATCCAGTCCCTGATCCAGCGTAGGAATGAGCAGTGACGCAGCTTGGCGGTGGGCGCACGACCGAGAGTATGACGGAGCGTATCGAAGGGAGAGCCATCCGGAGTATGGCGAAAGCCAGGAGAGGCAGATCAAGGATGGCCGTCCATATCCGGTACGAGACTTTTGTGGTGTTTAGGCAGTTTATCTGTTATGTTGTGCTGCGCGCTGATAAATTGTATTGTTGCCAAAGGTGCGGCAGTTTGACTCGCCCTATTCAAGATCAGACGCATCTTACGATCATAAGGCACGTAGTCAAGCATCCAGAATCACTAGATCGAGTGAAGGACAACGTCTTGTCGCATATCCTGGTAGATCTCGACCGACTGAATTAGCTACATCGCACATGACTGCTACTCAGCTTCCAAGGTGGCCGCCTTGGGGTTTCTCGAGATACTCTGATCTATCGCCGAGGGAAGCAGACGAACTCATACGGAGGGGAACCCTCGATTTCCGTGGCTACTACCATGATATCCCTCACGCGCCATATGGTCACTACCACTTCTACTCAGCTGCCCGTGGTCAATACGATGATGATACAGATTGTGCGCATCAAAGCGAGGCATTCAATGATATTACTCTCCCTTTGATGGGACCTACTAGATCATCAGAACCGTGGGAGACCCTGGAACAACCGAGTATGGCATTTTGCTTTGGAACCTATCCTGGCACGGTCACCTTGAACTATTGGGTCTCTGCCTCTGGTAGCACTCACACGGTCGTAAAGGTTGAATCCGAAAGTAGACCGAGGAGGATTAGCTTGTTAGGTATTCTAGATCGCCTTAGACGACTGGAGGACGGACTGGAGGAGAATGTGCGTGGGCAACAGAGTTATCCCAAACGCGTGAATGGTGCCACTGACAGATTCCAGGACCCTAACCTTCTCTACCGTAACTTGTACGGAAACCTCCTCAATGACCCGGACAAGTACAAGCACCCGCACCTGGGCATGGAAAAGCAAATCGCCGACCTCATTACTGTACTAAGTCGGTCGGATTGGATCGATTTTAGCAGAAATGAGAATCAAGTCGTAGCAAAGTTCTTCACCTGCAAAGATCAGGATAGGTACCGGCTTTTCTTTCACCAGTTGCTACTGTCGGTCGAACTTTTTCTCAGGATCCATTCTAAGGACCACTCCACTTGGGCCAAGAAGAGGTTGCTACCACAATTACCCCCAAAAATTGCTTGGGACTTGGCAGTTGCCCAACGGTGGATTGAAAATATGGGCATAGAGAAGCCGAAAGCAAGGTCTCAACAAGTCTCGATAAATTTCATATTCCATAACAAGAAGCAGCAGATAGAGGCGTTGAGAAACTTTGCATGGACGCTTAAGTGAGTTTACCCTTCCTCTAAGCGACCTAATGTATACCATTCCTGATAGCTGTCCACTTAGATGGCCAAACATGACAGAAGTCGAATATATCCTTGAGGAGAAAGACCGAAATGAGAGAGCTCTTGAGGACAGGAGTGCTGATGCAATGTCCTGGTTCACTGGAGTTGTACTGCCTGGAGCAACAATGCCTTGGATACTAATGAATTCATTGATTGACTGTGATCGAGATACGGGAGAGGCTCTGAATTTCTTATCCCACATGCACCCGAATACCGGATTTCAGTATCGGGCAAATACATACTGGTCTTGGGAATGCATTGTGGGCAAGGTCCTAGGAGCCGCTTCCGGGGTCAACCAAATTGCTGGATGGATCGGACCCTGCCGTTTTACACCGGACCTGAAGCGTATTGAAGTTGTTCGAGTAAATCAGAAACCGGGCAGACAGCGGCTATCGCCCAAGGATGTGGCAAATATGTCTGAAAGGAGTGATCCGATAGGCCCTGAGGATTCTGTTTATCCTGTCCACGATTATGAGCTGGTCACTCCTGATACTGAAGATATTAGTGATGCCATTAGAATGGAGAAACTGAACTTCACGCCTACCTCCTCAAAGCTTAGGGCTAGTAGCCGAAACCAGGAATATGGTCCGGTAACTTTTGATGCGGCTATTACTTTCGCTATTGCTGGCAGGTCCTGGCCACTTCGTCTTACATATGACGTCATGTTCGTGGCAGCGTATCCGTGCCACGGGGGCCCCCATGTGCTCTTCTGCGAATATGCCTATCGAGCAGTCAAGATTGAAGATGTTGTTGACATACGTAACTGGGGGTATAACGATAGGATTGGCGGGGGCAGCGTGAGTGACGACGACCTTGACGATACCCAGAAAGTTACTTTATACCGTAACACAGTGAAAGAAGTCCTTGTTATTGAGGCGCTTGGGGTCGCTGACAATGAGGTTTTTGCTCGTGCCTGGTGCTCTCACTGGGGAATTTCGGCAGTTACAGCAAATACAAATAGGACATGCATGGCATGTAGCATAAGGGAGGCCTATGCTGCGTGTTTAAACGTCGTGATTCTGACTGACGGGAGAAAAGATGAGGGGGTGGAAGAGATCGAACGTCGGACTGACCGGGACTGATCAGGGTGTGGCGGGAATTGACTGTTCAGTATGAGTGCGGCCGTGGCGGCGGTCTGTTTGGTTCTTTGGGGTGAAAAGGGGGTTTGGACATCGCGTTGTATAACTATCGCTGATGGACTTTCAAACTTGGGTGCGCTGGATAGTTTTCATCCTCGATCTTGCCGCCGTGTTCTCCTTTTTCATGTACTGCGATACCCAGCGGCCACTCTTCCATTTTCTATGTGCGGGGGGAAAGTGGGTTTATTATTCGTCATGTTCAATGCATTGTTGGCAAACAACGGGTCTGGGCCAGTTGCATCACGTCAGAGGAACGGTTTTTGTACAAAAGGTGCGATGAAAAAAAAATGTCCCCACCAATGAACAAAGTGAATGGATTGCAAGGCGCTCAACACCCCCAAATGCAGAGTGAATCCGATTGAAACCACTCCATCCGCCTCATCAGTCCTAAGTACACTAGGTACGTAGGTTCGGTACAATGCACTTACTAAGAAGCAGCGGCAGTGGCACCATCACAAGACATCGTTGAAGCTCAGGACGATTTAGCAATGGGAGCTGCGGATACAGCGCCCTCGTCCATCTGTTGCTCTCCTTCTTTGGGTGGTGATAACGGCGGCTGGCTAGACTCTGGCATATCGTCGGCAGTAACCATAGCATCGGGATCAACCCCTATTTCATATCCCTCGCATCGTTCCACAAGGCTCCTATAGTAGTCCACCAGCACCTCTGGCTTCGGCACAATTCGCCAATGCACTCTCCATAGAAATTCTAGCTCGAGCAGCGCTAATTCTCTTAGGCTGACCCCACCAATATGTGCGTATGTTGAGTTCGTCCAGAATGAATCGGAGAGGCCTTTCGAAGCAACCGTAGCAGCAGTGATGAGAAAACGATGAACGGTAAGCGAGGAGATTGCGAAGGCGGGGTACAGAGCACAGAGGCTGTCGATGTAATAGACCATCGACAGAAGGATTGGTGGTGATAAAGTTACATGAGTTGTCAGACGCTGAAGGTAGTCGGATACAGAGATTCCAGGTGGCGCCCTATTTTATATGGTTAGAAGACGTGCTTGATGCAAAACTAACGAGGTCCCTGGCCAGAAGGGGGGTCCCTACCTTGAGTGGAATCTCGTAAGCCGGCCGTCCCTGAGGGGTATGGCATCGTTGAATTGGACCAGCTCCATTAGCATGTTGGATATCAAGGCGACGAGGTCCTTCACATCGCAAAGTTCATATCTTGCGGGCATCATCTTGACCGCCGGTTGAAGGGGACGTGCCCGCTTTGGTGATGAGGCATTGTCAAGAGACTGTGGGACCACAGGCAGTTGTGTAGTTGTTATCTGGGAGTCGTCGTCCCGCAAGACCATTTGAGGCTTCGGAGCATGCGTAGTGCAGGTTTCGGCCGACTCTGGATCTTCCAGACCGGGCGAGTCCCTTCGCTTTCCCTTTCTCGCGGACTTGGTGCCCGCTGTCGGGGAATCGGCCTCCAGTGACTGGTGGGGGCTTCGGGACCGCGATGACTTTGCTGGAGGGGAGTACTGAGTCGCCGCATCGACTGTAGCCCTTGGCGACGCGGGCGTAGCCAGTGGCCATACGGACGTCGACTTGGCGGGTATCGGTGACACTGGAGTACGCTTGGCGAAGGAGGGCATATGCTGGCGAGAAGCTTGACGAGGCGATTGCGATGGCCGATAGGACGCATTGCTGGACGCACAGGAGCCGAATGTCGTGGACGGGACCGACGATGGGGAATTCAGAGCGGGAGAGCGCGAAGTTGAGGAAGTCAACATATCTCCAGATCAGGGTGTGTAGCCGCGCTGAGTGGAAAGAAACAGAGGCGGGCGTGCATATTCAGGTGGTATCGTTGCCGTGCGGTTCAGGGCAATAGATACGTATACGTGGTAGGGGTGCAGCCGGCGGAGAATCTACAGTTCACGAAGGGTGCCACGATGCAGAGGACACACAACCCGTTGCTGCCGGGACGTATGCTTGGGGAGTCGGCGGCGGTCGAGCCTGGGATGGAGCTGGGATGGAGCCGGGACGGTGGTGGTCTGGAGCTGGAGGGCTGGTGGGTCGTCTCTGCCACAGCGGGCGAGGAGGAGGGACAGCAGCAGTTCTACGCTGGCCGAGGAGGTAGTAAGGAGGAGATATGGCTGCGGCGTGCAAGGGAGGATGACGACATGACGTTGGAGGTCGATGGTGCTGGCGTGGAGTCCGCTCTGAGTGGGCGTGGGGAGGGCGAGGACGAGGGCGAGGCGTGGAGCGTGTGCACCCTGGCAGTGGAGGGAGGAAACGGGCGCATTGCCTCGCTTGTCGCTTGGCCGCCAGTCAGTTGCCGCTGCTGTGGCTGAGGCTGCGGTGTCGCGGAGTACAGGTACTTGTCCACAGCTGCTCCCGTACATACCGCTGCTCTGTATCTGTACTCGCTGCATACTATTGCACATCACGACATGGGCATGTCTCTCGTCTGTGCACTACCGCTGAAGTACAGAGTACGAAGTTGCTGCGAACATGGTACCCGTGCGGAAGTGCAACATGCCCATCCAAGCACAGGTACTGGTACAAGTACGGAGTACATGTGCGATATGCAAAATACATGTACCAAGTCTCTCCCCGACGACCCGGGCTGCCTGGCTGCTGCTTGCTTGCCGGCGAACCTCCCCTCCCTCCTCGACCCGACACGGCGGTGGGATATGGATAGCTAGACAGCTAGTGCAACGCTGCAGCAATCGCTGTGAGCTGCGTGCTTCGTCTCGAGTGCGCCACACCACCCCGTTGTTGGCTCGTCGTCCGTACTTGCTGCGCCTAACGCGAGTCCAAAAGTTGCTAGCACTTGGAGCCGGTCTGCGTAGTCACGTGTGCGCGCCCAGCACAACTTGCTTTGTGGCCGTCCGATCTCAGCTTTCATATGTTCCCGGCCTTTCAACGACCGCCCACATCCTGCCATAAATCGTAGAGCCGGAGAAGGCGCTGATAGCCTCTTTGGCCTGCTTGCATCGATACGAAAGGTCCTGCCGGCCGTCTTTCGTCACGGCCTATCGATCGGCGGTCGCTTCATCCAAAGTTGTGCGGGCTTCGTTGGTATCCCGAGTCCTCATTCACCATGACTCGCCCCTCAGTGGCGCCTATTCTGACGCAGATCCGTAACCCGTCCTCCCTGCTATCCCAGGTCTCAGCGCTCAAGGCTCTCAAGAATGAACTCATCGGCCATGAGCAAAAAAAGGAGATGTGGATTGGCTTGGGGATTGTCGTTCCCATTGTTCACTTGCTGGGGCACTCAAAGACTTCGGGCAAACGACGGAGTCGGGAGCTCAACGGCACTGGCATATACTTGCAGGCCGTCCAGGAGAGGCCGGATGAAGACGAGGCAAGGCTGCAAGCTACCATCATCGTAGGTAGTTTAGCTTATGGTGAGTCTTTGTGCTGCTACTCAAGCATGAATGCGAACATATGCTAATAGAGCCGCACTAGGTGGTCCGGCCTATGTTGCCCCTCTTATCGCGGCTCATGCCCTACCGCCGTTATTCGCACAGCTTTCGATATCAGACTCGTCACCGCAAATTGTTCTAGCCACGCTTCGTACCTTGATTACAATTGTAGACTCGCTAGCATCGGCGCACCCAGCATCTAGCTTGTCGGTAGGGACGCTATCGAACGCGCTGTTGTCGAAATCTCTGGTTCAATCTCTTGCACAGATTATATCACAAACATCCCCGGCACTGATTATCCAGCAACAGATATCACTTGCAGCTACGCTCGTCGCCAAGACCTGTCGAGAGGAACGACACCAGAACCTGCTAGCAAATTCTGGCGTTTTGGATGCACTGGCCAGTAGGCTTACGGGCTTTATCATCTCCATGGGCTTTGGATTTCCAGGTGTTGAGCACAATATGCACAGTGAGGGAGACTTTATGAGCAACATCCTTCCACCAGCCCCAAGGTCCGCCCAGCTCGCTCCGATATTAGAGGCAATCGGTGTTATCATTGCGGACTCGAAGTATCGAGCGTCGCAGTTGCTCTACTCTCCTGCCCTAACAACTGTTTTCCCACCAAGCTCTTCTCTTGACTCCTTGGGTGCCTCGACAGCGGCAGCTGCTTCACGCCAGTTCTCACTGAATCCTATTGATTATTTACTACCACATGTTCCTAGCTCCCAGCATAAGACCGCACCCCAAGCTGCCTCGCATACTTCTACACCGACCGCATTTCCCTTAGGAGGCCTCTCCTCGAGAGATGGCATCCAGCAGGGGTCAAGACACACATCCAGTTCGCACTCAAGACTGTCATCGCATGCAGCACGGTCTAGTCGAATAGCTGATCAGGCTTCTGCGGCTGATGACATCTTGACACGATTTGCTGGCCGTGCTTCGAACGATGAAGATGAAAGCCCTCTGGTCGCCTGGCTTCTGTATGTAACGAGAGCTGAAAGTGGTATGACTCGCCTTATGGCGGCATCGACTCTAACGATCCTTTACCGAGCAAAGCTGGTCCATCCCCGCCGAGAAACCGATTTCGCGCATCTGCTTGTACCGATACTCGTTAAGATGTTTGGCAAACCTAGTGACATACAACCGCAAGGTGCCGCTCGCCATACCTCTTTTGAAATTTTAGATCGAGCTCCTACTGTCCTTGCTCTCCTGGTCACAGACAGCGTCGAACTTCAAAAAGCTGCTGTGGAGGCACAGGCCATTAAAAATCTGTCCCGTATGCTGAAAATGGCGTTTGACCCTGTGGATAAACCGAATCAACCATCGCTGTGGGTAGCCGATGCAACAGCAACGAATATGGACTACCGAGAGGGTTCAACTATATTACTCGGTTACTCAGGTTTGCCTCGCGCTATGGTGGAGAAGTTGAAGCTCAGGGAGGCAGCGCTGAAAGGTCTAGCCGCCCTTGCGCCCTTTAGAGACGAGTACCGCAAGATGATTATTGAAAATGGTGTTACGCCGTTTATCGTGGCGTCGATGAGGCCTTTCGGGCAGGTTTCCTCGCCAAAGGCGGAAGAAGCGTTTAACGGCCATGAACATGCACAGACCACAAGTGCAACCGGCTCAAAGAGCCTCGAGAGGGGGTTTGAAGGCAACCCAGCTTCAGTTCTTATTGCCGCATGCGGAGCGGTCAGAGCACTCTCCCGCTCGGTAAGTATACTAAGAACTAGTCTGATAGATGCGGGTGTCGCGATGCCATTGTTTGATCTCCTAAAGAGCCCGGATATGGAAGTGAAAATTGCAGCAACTGCGGCTGTCTGTAATCTCCTTCTGGAGTTCAGTCCGATGAGAGAAGTAAGAAATTTCCCCTCCGCAGCTCGATCACGGGAGCGACCCTTTTCCGCTAACAGAATCTATCCTTAGGCAATAATGGATGCAGGTGTGCTCAAACTGATTTGCGAGCATGCGCACTCATCGAATCCAAGGTTACGGTTGAACGCAGTTTGGGCGTTGAAACACTTGGTTTATTCGGCGGAAAATAAGGTGAAAGTTTCGTGTCTCGAGGAGCTGGGGCCGGGCTGGCTGGTTCAACTCATTTGTGATGATGCTGAGGATACTGCATTAGGCGCATCCGATGAGAGTGAGGAAGGGGAAGGGCCTGTCGAGGTATCGACTGAAATGGGGGATTCGTATATGTCGGTCGATCCTGAGGTATCGCAGGATCTCTTTGGGGCGGATGACGAGGCAGAACAAGAAGTTCTCAGTATGGCCGATAGTGTCTCTACAAGAGCCCGAGCCCGTATGGATTTTGGGTTCGATGATAAGGACTCGGAGTTCAAAAGACCGCGCCGCAATCGCCAGGCGGTGCCGTCTACATTAACTGCAAGACTAGCAGCCTTGAAGGATGCGGAAACTAATCCACTAAAAAAGGCCAGACGGGATGATGTTGCCGTGCAAGAGCAAGGTTTGGATTTTATTCGCAACTTGATCTGTGGCCAAGGGTCAACCGAAATGATCGATACCCTCTTCAACGGCCTAGGCGAGGACCGAGTATTTGATATTCTTGCATCAAAGCTTCGGCCGAAAGTGGTGAACGCTTATGGCCGAGGGAAACGAAACTCAGCAACTCCTGAAACGAGAGTCATAAACCCTCAGGCAGAGATTGTGGTTGCGGTATGCTTCATTATTGTCCACATAGCCGCAAGCAAGCCACAACATCGACAACTTCTGATCTCGCAGACCGAGCTCCTGAAGCTGTTGGCATCCTTGTCTAACCATCCAAACAAGAGCGTTCGTACCGCAGTAGTGTGGTCGGTCATAAACCTGACTTGGGTGGACGACGAAGCGGACCAAATGTCCTGTAGAAAAAGGGCAATCGAACTTAGGAAACTAGGCTTTTTAAGTAAGCTCGAAGGCATGGAACAAGACCCGGAGCTCGATGTTAGAGAGCGATGCAAAACCGCCCTATATCAAATGAAGACTATACTTCATTGATAATTTAGAAGGCTTTCTCTAGCTAAACACGGCTCTGAGTGCCTTTTCACCTGGTATGGGTTGATGAGAAATTTGGGCGGAGGAAAGGGTTTTGGCGGTGAAATGTTATTTTTCGTGTTACGGGAGCGGGATATAAGATTGCTCGAGGCGTTCATTTCTCCGATATGGCGTCTGGCATCGCGGATGGCGTAGTATCTATAAATCTTTTGGAACGGCTACCTGATGGACCAATCGCCTAGTTGCTGTAGCACCCTGACATCCCACAAAGTTGGCAATCATTAATCCCATCTGAATTACTCTGGAGATGTGAGGGGCAATACGCAATGATAGCAATATATAGTGCACTCATCAACCCATTAATACTGTATAATCCCTCAGGTCTGCGACGCTGGGGTAGATGGATGTCTGGGAATGACATTTTGTCGGTACATATGTACATGTACATACAAATAACACAACAGATCCGAGTTCAGGCATGCCTATGGAGCCTGTGTAGCCCATCCTGAGATTGGTGTCCAAAAAACAAACCCAAGGGCTCAGCTCAGCCACTAGCAAAAACCTCAGCAAGTATCCTCCACCTTATACGCGGCCCCAGACCTCTCCCCAAGCTCAATCTTCAGAGTCCTTCCAAAAAGCTCCAATAGCATCTCAAGACATATCTTCGAGATCCCCGGGTCATAACGGCCTTTGCTGAGTTCGTCTCTGATAAATGCATCTAATGTGGGTAAACAACCGGCTTGTCCTTAGCCCCCGAAAAGAAAGAGGGGAAAAAAAACATTGTTCGGATTTGGGAGACCTTTTTTTTTTTTTTTTGTTTTAAACTGCGAATAAGGAGCGAACTTACGTTGGGCCCAGGCGACCTCGTAGAAACTAAAGACGACGCCTTTCTCATGGAGGGTTTTTCGGATCAGATCCCGGCCTTCTGGTGGGACGTGATTGTCTGATTTCCCGAATATCTGTTGGCAATTTAGCCCGGGCTGGCTCTCAGGGCAGAAAGAAGAACCCCTCCGTACCATCAACAGCTCTCCCTTGATGTCACCGGCTCGCTTCAAACTGTCATCGTTGCTCCCCTCCCCCAAGCTGTGCGAATGGATATCCGTAGCAAAATAACACACCGCGGCCTTGACTCTCGGATCCAACGCCGCTCTGTAGGCTAGATGGCCACCGAGGCACATGCCGGTAGCGCCAATCCTGCCATTGCATGAAGGTAATGCAAGTAGTGTGTCGATGGATAGGCGAGCGTCTTCATCGTACGCAGCAACTTTCTGTCCGCGTGGTCGTCCATTTGGTAAATACAAAGCCCCAGAACCACAGAGGAGATGGGTAGGGAGGAAGGGGGGGGACAAACCTTCTCCACCTTATAGGCATTCCCCACATCCGTCCCAGGCCCATCGTAAGCCAAAGGCTCCGGGCCCATGAACTCGTGGTACGAGCTCGGAGCCGCAACGATATATCCCTGTCCCGCGATACTCCTTGCAAACCGCTGTACTGGCCCCGTAACTACGCACAACATCTCCACTCATCAACCCTATATCCAGACGAAACCGTTAGACTAGGCTAACCTTGATAAATCTCACTAAACACTACAACCCCCGGAAACACTGCCTTCGGATACCCCGGGATGCTGGGATGGAATAGAAAAATACCTTGGCAACAAGTTCGTATCAGCCGACATCATAGACAGGGTGAATGGTTAAGAATATTGGTGGTGTGGACATGTATGTACATACGCATAGAACTCTTACTCCCAGAGTCCTTAGTTTCAACATCGATATGGGATTCGGTGATGAGCATCTTGTCGGTGGAGCAGTAGTACCCGGGTAAATTGGAAAGGTGGGATATGATCTCGCCCCACTTGGCTGCGCTGGTCGATAGCGACAACTCTACTGTTTCGCCGAGACGCCGTGGCCTAATTGTGTGCGCCCAACCGCAGACAGAATCCGTATATATGTTTATAATCTACTATACGAGTCAGGTTTTAAGCTGTTAATGTCTATATTATCCTTATTAAAAGACCCCTTTGGGGCCAGGTGCTCAGAGAGCCACGAAAATCTAGCGTTTTGTTGGAAGATCCTTTATATTACATAAGTCGAAGAGACGAGAGCGAGTAATTAGTATAATGAAAGTTTGCGGGAGCAATACCAGCACTTCTCGAGTGGGTTTATACTTGTGACACTGACTTGAACACATATCTAAAATCCTCTCAGACCTCTCCCATTTTGTCAACTCTGAACTAGAACACATACTTTGATAATTGTCAGCTCGCACTATGTGAATGTATCGTACGGAGAAAACAAGACTTACTGGAATGAACAGATACGGCACTCTTCGTTTGTACTCTTGCCAGTCTTCCCCATACTTTATCTCACAGCGCTGAATATCCCTTAGTGCCCTATGCGAGATCATAGCCGCGAAGAATAAGGGGTAGAACCACGGGAAAGGGCTGTTGAATCCGGTAATCAGGCCCCAAGTCAGCGCAAAGAAAAGGTCGCACGTATAATGTATTTTTCTAGCGTAGCCATCTTTTTCAGAGAATGTTTAGTATGTAACCCGGTCCTTTGGGGAGGTTGGGAACCTACACCACCCATCTATTAAGATGGAATCTCCACATTTTGTCTTGATGAATTTCGGGTGCTTTACTGTCTGCCATGGGAGCTGGGGGAACGTCTTCCTCTCCAGTAGCTTTCCGCGTTCCTGCTGCCTGAATCTGTTCTTCTGGCTGTTGGTCGTATCCCATATCCAGTAGACAAATAGATATAAGGCATAGAGGAACGTGAGGGATGCCCAATGCCACTTGTAGACAGAGGGAGCGTGATTTGCTAGGTAAAGAGTGCAGTGGCAATAGCTCAGGGGTACTCCAGCAAGGTTCCAAAAGATAAGCATGAAGCCCCATTTCTCGTAGTACATGTCCCTATGTTGCGGTTAGTGCACCAACACTCCTAGTAAACAACGGATTCTACGAACCATGTAGGAACGATGCATTCCTCGCCCTTTGAGCAGGCATTCGCATATAGGAAATGGGCCATAACCAAGAACCCGACCTCTCCAGAAACCCAACCGTATTGATCGTACTGTCTTGCAGCCGCTGCGCAGGATACCAGAAACAGTATATACCATGGCAATCTCACCTCAGTGAGCATCTTGAAATCCAGGAGTCCAAACATCCTGGGGTTTAACTCCGCGCCCATGAAAAAGTCGTAGACAGGGTACCCGGTCATCCGATGCACTGCGCCTCGATAAAGTGCCGAGAAATACGCGATGAATGACACAATAAAGCCAGTGAAAATAGCCACTGACATTAGGGAGCCAAACTCATCAAGTATAGTGTAGAGCGGGAATAGTCCGGTGAAGTGAAGAACCGCAGTAACGACTATAGTCGTATAGAATGACCAAATTCCAGAACAGTAGTATGTCAAAGACTTCCCTCCTTCATGCGGGAGCGGTTTTCCTGTGGTGTACACACCTGGAAGCAGCAGATAGCAAGCACTTTCGAAGGTGAAAAAAGACCAGTAAATCGTCCAAGCTCGCAATGTGGGAAAGGCACCTTCATAGCACAAGTGGTAGAGGTGCTTCGCGAATTCAACCAGGCTTTGCCCCTCCTCTGGAAGAGGGAGATATCCACCGTAGTATGTGGCGCCAGCCCACATGTACCACATAAGGAGAGGAAAGCCTATCATCATGGCACTAACGCCCCACGAGCCGCCAAATTCGACATGGCCACTGTAGTCAATCCTGGGGTCCTTGCCTTCCGCCCATCCGTCCACGATTCTACTGTTTGGCTTGGGGTTGGTAGATTTACTGGGCGGGGTGGAAGGCTCCGAGTTACTTGAGACCTCATTGCCGTCCAGAGTGCCATTGCGCTGCCGACGTGTTTGGCGGGCACGCGGCGTCTCGACGAATCCAGCGTGTTCCGGCTTCCTGCAATTAACAACATCAGCATCACAATTGGCCATATGCATGGAGCTATATGTTGTTTATGCTTGATGTCTGCACTTACTTGGGGGTTCTTCCAGTCTGTGACCGCGTTACAGTCATGCTGTGGGCAGGAGAGAGGCGGTGAATCTCGAGCGAGGGCAATTGGTCGTTTCAACGCGAAGGGAGGAAGAGCGCGATGGGTGAAGGAATTTGGTGTCGTGTGGTGCCGTGTCCGCTCGTACTCCATAGTGACTGGATGGCGGTAATTCGCTAATACAACCCTTGATCTTAGTCCTAGTCTGCTTTTGTACATACCATATACTCCGTACCATACAAGTACTACCTGTATATTGTATATTGCACGGGGTAGAACAATGCTGCCAGAGAACCTGCTAACAGTAGAGGCGTCAGCTATAAGCCTCCATAACTCGTTACAACCCAAGGTCAGCCTGGGAATACATCATGTTGTGCAGCTCAGGACAAACCCACGAAACGATACAGTTGCGGAGACTTTGTCCAGTGCCTCAGTAACTCTTCGCCGTTTTAGTGTCTGGGACATACATACGCGGTGTGTTAGGCGTTTTCCACTGTACGTACAGACTACGGCCAGGCCGTTGATTACGCCGGTCCGAGCATATCCCATACTAAATTATTAAGATCTCACTTACAGGGGGTCTACCCTAGCTGTCCTAGAGTCTGTACATACACAAGAGCCTTCCCTAGCTACCAGAGATAACGTGATGGGGTGATAGACTTGCAAAACCCCCATGAAACAATCCAGCTTTTGGGGTACATGAAGAGCTATAATTGTAACATCCTCGCCATCAAGACCTTAACCGCCTTGGCTAAAACGCGCTATGCATGGCGGGCAGAGAAATGCAGAAGCTATATAACACTGGTCGATCGCCTCGTTGGCTGGTGGCAGCTCCTGGTATTGATCCGCCTCCAATCTTTGAGGATCAGGCCAGAGGTATCTCATGCCGAACTTTTTCGAGAGGTTTCTGAGAACCCATCGCAACTAGGCACACTAATGAAATAATAGGCCTAAGCCTTGGTTTTTTGATAGAACAGCAGGTAGGCCACCTTGTTGTCCTTCACTGAGGACTTCTCATTGGGCTTTCCTTTTGTGGCACTGCTCGGCCCGGTACAATTTCCGTTCACGCCACCGGACCAAGCTCTTTTGCCTCCACCCGTAGCTGCGGAGTTTGAGCCGTTGACCTGCTTCCAACCCTCTCCATCATTCCAAGCCTCCTCACCGTCTTCAGGCCCTGCTAGTTCGTATGTGTTGACATTTCCGTGGTCATTCTTGTGGCTGTCCGGCGGGATCGCTGAAGCCTTTGGGGCCTCTTCACTCCCGCCTTCGGCCACATCCTCACTTCGAACACGTCGGATAACTGTATCGTCTAGTCTTATCCATTCTGAGCCATCTTGCCTCCGCACATCGACCGTGTAGTGTCCGCCACTTGCATTCTTTCCGTGGTGATATACTACACCAATCAATTGGTACTTGGGTAGTCGGCCTTGCGCAACTAGCCCCCGTTTGTGGGGGGGAAAGACTTCCCTTGGGATCTCAAGTTCTAGGGGATAGCCCACCTTTTTCCAGATTTTCTGAGTTCCGCCGGTATTGTTATACTGGAAACGCTTTAGATGGAGAATGAGGACTGGAGGTAGTGTTTCAACGAACACCTGCTTCGTAGCAGGAGTGTTTGGGCCCCGTGGGGAGTTGAAATCACCATTCAAGGTTTCAGGGCGAGTTAAATTCTTAAGCGCATCAGTGATATTGTTGACCTGTGGGGACTGAATGTCGAGCTGTAGGGGTTGGTAGGGCTCTAATGTCACCGAATTCTTCAGCCCGGGTACCCGCAACTCTGAACGAAGCTTTCCGCCAAAAATCTTGGTGATTGGTGATTCGGTAGTGATTGTTCCGGATGAACGAGTTATTGTAGGCCGTTGCCTTGGTCCTACTTCGAGCCACCCCTCTCCGGCAGTTTCACCAATAGGCAAGCTAGGGGTCTCAACGGGTTGTGATGCGATACCATTAACTAGAACTGGTGTAGTAAGCGATGAGCTGGAGGTGCCGGCGCTTTTCATAACCTGTACACACTCGTCGTGTAGACCGCCTAAGAGGAAACCTAGGAACTCTTCTGCATCTTGTTGATGGCCACGCTATGGATTATCAGAACAACATTTGGCTTGATGAAAGGGACGGGTAATTACCTGCAATGAAGAAAATCGAGGCAAGTGTCGAATAGCATTATACACATATTCTGGGATAAATGCTTCACCAAACTGCTCGAGCTCATTATCTTTCAATCGCATCCTTAGCTGCTCGACAGATACCGCAGAATCTATTACCGGGAACTCTCGCATAAACATGATCCTAGACGATTAGACGGTATTTAGCAAATATAGATGGAATAAAGGCAACGTCAAGCAGTAACTCACATTGCATCAATTAATGGTGTATCACTTTTAAAACTATGAGCTGCGCGCTTGCCAACGCGATCAAGAAACCCATACAAGGGAACACAGAATGCTAAGATTTGTAAAACCTATGAAATGGGTTTAGAAGCTAGTTTGTGGTATAGCTACTGTTGGGAGATGGAACTTACGGAATTCATATAGCACATGTTTCCAGTATTTACAAGGCCTCTGGGTTCCAAGAAAGAAACCTTTGGATCCCCTTCGCCATCCTCATCAACACTGAATGAGCTCAGTACATCAGCCAGTGAGTTGGCTTTTGGAACCTCAAAGCCGTTGGTTTTAGCGACGTCACTATTCGTTCCCGAGATCCCGCCTGCCGCCACCTTTGTCGTGTTTGCTCGTACAAGGTCTGCCCATGACTTAGTTAGTGTTTTTGCAGGAGGGGGGGCTGGTTTTGGCGGATGATCCGAACTTGGTGAGACGGTACGAAGTTCGTCCGTGTC
Source organism: Geoglossum cookeanum (assembly GCA_021527025.2). Lineage (NCBI taxonomy): Eukaryota > Fungi > Ascomycota > Geoglossomycetes > Geoglossales > Geoglossaceae > Geoglossum > Geoglossum cookeanum. The sequence continues at coordinate 98,752 of JAJDFF020000044.1, forward strand.
GGATTCTGGGCAGTGGGTTTGTGGGACTGTTGACTCAGATGAGGGTTCGGGCGCTTTTGACACCGTAGTAGTAGTAGTAGTAGTAGTAGCCACGACAGATTCTCGGGGGGCCTGCTTTGGAAGAGCTGGGATATGTGGCACAGCGGGTACAAAAGGGATTACGGTGAGAAGCGTTCTCGTTGAAGCAGAATTAGAGTTTGTGCTGGGCTGGCTGGCTGGAGATAAAGAAGGGAGTGCAGATGAGGGAGTTGTGGGGTGTGTAGAATCAACCTCAGATGGCGGCTGCGACGTTGAAGGCGTTTCAGATTCTGATTGTGTAATTAGGTCAGTCGCTTCCGACTCCTGTGTCGAGTCCGGTTCTGGGGTGGGTGGTCTTGGTTGTGATGACGGAAGTTCCAAAGGTGATGCAGATGACTGGGGCGCTCTCCGCTTTCGTCGCCGCCGGAGGGCTCTTGGTGGGAAAGGCTCTTCAGGGACGGATAACCAAGGCACCTAACAAGAAATTAGCAAGAACTTATTAGGGAGAATAGAGTAGCTGCGTACAGGCGGGTAGAAGGGCTCCCTTTTTACTGGCGTCACTGCTCGCGGAGTGGATTGCACTACTGGGGCTGTAGATGGTGCATTTGATTGTGAGTATGTCTGTGATGGTAATGCTGATTGAGAGTGATGCGAAGCATGACCAGAGTGCTGTGAAGGAGGGTACGATGAAGACACGACTAGCGGCTGCTGGTGAGAGTAATGCTGTTGGGGGTGCGGCTGAATGACCTGTGGTAGGTAAGGGATTGCGTAGTGTTGCGTTTGTTGGTAGTTTTGTGTCGGACGATGGTGAGTTTGGGAGTGGTGGGGAGCGTAATTTTGAAAAGAAGGATGGTGTATCGACGTGTTGTCTGGTACAATTGGTGTGTATGGTACGCCATTCTGTCGTCTTCGTCCTGGGTGATGTGGTATAGCCGGCGGCGCCTGAGGCACCGCCGGCAGATGAGGGTTGATCATGCCGGCTGGACAGCCGTGAGCAACTTACGGCCTTGGTGAAGCGATCTCTTGGATGAAGCGATCTGGAGTTTATCTTGCGGCCGCACAGGTGTTAGAGGAGGAACTCGCAGTCAGGAACTTATGAACCGACAGAACGACGAAATCAAAGGTAACAGGAAAATTGGCGAGGGAGCAGGAGTGAATGCGGAGATGTGGTGAATGATGCTGTGATGCTGGTTTGTTTCGATGGTCGACTTGATGGTTCCAACCAGCCAGCCGTTTTTGTATGTAATATCGGCTTAGCGCTCTACGCCGCACACAAGCGAAAAGCACCACCAAGGGCAGGCAATGAGACCGCTATATACACGCGTTAGAGAAGCTCTCTGCTCTGGAGAGCGAGCCTCGCTGTGTACTGTGGGCGCCGCTCTGCTAGGAGTACTAATGATACAGTTTGCTTTTGTGGGATGTCGTTATGCGCTTTGTTACTATCGAGTAACCTCTTTCCGTGTTTTCTACTCGTATTGTGCTCCATACGACCTCTCATCTCTGCTTGGCTTACTAAGCTCTTCCCGTTTCAATAACGAGTCAACGCTTACCCCAGCTGCCCAAAACCTAATACATCCCCAAAACCCCTGGGGGTCTTTTATTCCAATACCACTACCGCTGCTAGGGGTTGCGTAGTTGCTGGTATTGCCTTTTCGCTGTAGTTGCTCTATTGTTTCTTGCTCCGGGTTGTGTTGGTTCATTCCTCGACTGGGTCTCTCAAGCTCCACTCTCCCCATTCGCGGGAAACCGTCATGTCGAGCTCATCATCACCTCTCTCTACGACAAAATCCTTGAACAACTGTCCATCTCAAACACCGTCTGCTCCGCAATCCCAATTCGGCTCTGCTACGGGAACTGAGAGCCATCATTCTGCACAGCGCCGAAGTGGTGGATCTGGAAGCATTGGTGCGGGGTCCGCAAGTCTAGGTTGCTTATCGTCCCCGAGAAACAGCCAGTCCTTCAGGAAGCCACATAAGAACCAGCGGAGGCCGAGACTTGCTGATGAAGACGCTATGGCAGAATCCGTAAGCTACTCTTCCAGCGTTGACCTGGACGTACGCTGGCTGAAGATCAACATATGAATTAACCATCTGCCAGGCTGTTATGAGATCTACAAACAGCCGGAGGGGTCAGACCTCGATCACACACTTGATGAACTTCTCGTTGCCGCCTCGGCCACGAAACACTAGCCGCAGTCACTACGGCCATGGGGGCCGGCGGACTGCAACCTGGGGCCTAGGATCTGGCTACCATGCGGTAGACAAGGCAAGGTAACTTTGCATAAACTACGACCTGGAGGGATCACGCTAAGTAGGCTGGTGTAGATATGTCAATGCGAATTATCGATTTGTCGTAGATCCTAAGGGAGACTATACCACTCAGATCACTCACCCTGACGATCACCTGGACTGGAACTCCGTTCTTCAGATTCTTGCATCTGCACGAACACAGTGCTCTTCTTGCCCCATATGTTTATCTACGCCTGTTGCTCCACGCATGGCCCAGTGTGGACATATATTTTGTCTGCCTTGTTTGATCCGTTATATGCACTCAACTGACGGCACGCAACCTCAACCCGAAAAAAAGGCTCGGTGGAAGAAGTGCCCTATATGTTGGGATAGTGTTTATATTTCAGAAACTCGCCCTGTTAGGTGGTTTACGGGCCAGGAGGGGGAAACACCTCGGGAAGGCGGAGACGTCTTACTTAGGCTTGTGATGCGACAACCGGGGAGCACATTGGCCTTACCTAGGGATGGGGCGGATGCTCTCTCGAGTGTGGAGGATATTCCCTGGCATTTCGCTGCTGAAGTAATGGACTACGCTAGAGTCATGAAAGGAACTGAAAACTATATGCAGTCTCAATATGACTCAGAGGTTCTGGAACTTGAGAGGCAGGAACGGGAAGATGAGCTCATGTTTGGGGAGGAGACGGAATGGACAAAGAAGGCTGTGAAACTGATTAGGGAGGCGCAAGAGAAGATTAAAGGAATCGGCAACCCCCCTAGTCCGCAGAGACAGCCTATCGTAATTTCCGAGAGACTGAGAAGAGAGCCGACCGGATTTCACGGAGGTGACCAGGAGGTACCTGAAATGTATCTAATCCAGCACGCCTCCAAATCAGGACAAAGCGGTGGCGCCCCTACGCCTGCCACACGGATTCCGAGTGACGCTACAAGTGTCACTTTAGACCCTACCCCAACGGTGGCTTCCGCTAGGAAACACTCGCCCACGACCCTGGGTGCTGAGCCTCTGGCACAAACGGGAATTCGAGTAGAAGGGGTAAATAACCACAGCCACGAATCCCCTTACTTTTTCTATCAGGCCCTTATCCACTATTACCTCTCTCCTCTTGACATCCGAATACTTAAATCTGCATTCGGAGATTACGTGTCATTTCCAGCCACCATCCTCCCCCGGGTGGAACATATATCTACCGGGCACATTGTGGACAATGACCTTCGAAAGCGAGCAAAATATCTGGGTCACCTACCATATGGTTGTGAGGTCGGGTTTTTGGAATGTGACTGGACAGACGTCGTTTCTCCTGAGGTTCTAGAATTATTCAAATCAGAAATAGAGAGAAGGAGGAAGCGGAACAAGGACAAGGAAGCCCGGGAGGAAAAGGAACGTCTCCGGGCGGAGAAGGACGAGGAAGAGAAGCGGTGGGCTGCTGCGCGACGAAAACGCCCAAGCATTGAACGCGAGACCCTCAAGGAGGAGGAGTTTTACCCCTTGGCGGAGCCTGACGCTGTTCGCGCCTCCACCTCCTTAGACACTGCCAGTAGCCCAAATTCCTCACCCTGGCCATTAAAGAATCAGAAGGGGTCGGCATTCGCATCGCTGGGCTCACCGTCAACAAGCCCAGCTGCTTCTCGCACTGTCTGGGGCACCGCTGCGATTATTTCCAGTTCCCCCACGGAACCACCTCACCATGATCAAGACGTATCAGACCACGACGGCTGGCTGCAGGGGTGGGAGAAGGATCTTGATGAGGACGATACGGGGCCATTGGCCATCGCAGAGACCAGTCCTGGAGTGAGCATACACGGCACGGGGAAAAAGAAGAAAGCCAAGGCTAAAAAGATAACGCTCATGAGTACAAATGCCCGAAGGGGAGCGTGATTTCCCTCGCTTCTCTGCCGGTAGATGCTTTTTTATATCATTTGCAGGAGTAATGATAGCTTGCCTCCGGGGGTGCGGCAAATAGCTTTCGTCACCTCGGCGAGCCTTCAGAGGGAGCTAGCACCGACCTTTTTTTTTTTTTTTTTTGATGTCTAGACTGGCCTGCTACTGGAAATAGAGGGCTTCTGCTGAAATTTGCGGGATTAAATATCTTTTATTATACTTTGCAATTGCGACATATGTTCCACATGGGGCTCTGTCCGCTCAATGTACGTCCATTAGATGGCCTAAGACGCTGCTCAATACTGTAACGCTCCCCTAAGTAGTACCCGCCCACATATTGCTCTGGCATATAGAGGGGAGGTTCCACGAAGTTTTTACCTTTGCGGAAACGCAACGCTGGGTACTCGGCAAGTCGTGGGATTGGGAGCAGCTCTCGTGTGGATTGGTTTTGGGTATGGGGGTTGCGTGGATATTTCGTTAGTCTATGCATACAGTATAATCTAATGGAATATCAAAGGGGTGGTAATACATATGTAACAGGATAACAAGAGGAGGCGAAGCGGGGGGTAGGATAGTCCGAGGATACCGATTCAGCCGCCAGAGGTGTATGTATGTACATGCAATGGTAGATGGGGAACTGGTGATTCTAGGGGAGGAGAATGTCGTAACCGTCTTTCTCTATTCTGACTGCTTCCGTCTGACTGCCGTACTTTCTTCTCACCAGCTCAAACACAATCAACCCCGCACTCGTGCTCGGAACCTGCTTTAACGTATTGAGGATAAAACCTCTATAGAGCCACTTCCGCCACCCCCCTGACATCTGGGCTTGTCGCTGACATTGCTCAAACGTCTTTTCATAGGCATGGTAGTAGTTCTTCAGAGTCCTTGAACCACTGGGTTTATCATGCTTTGCTTGATAGTCTAGAGACTCGAGGCGCTCGTAGTGTATATTTTGGATTAGGTTAAGGGGGGCTTGGATTATTTGCTGAGTTATGGAAGCTGCTATGCCGGCGAGCAGTAGGAATGTGGGTTCGAGGGCATAGTGGGGTTTGATGATTGGTCTGGACTCTCGGTGGAACGGATTGGGTCGGAAAGGGTGGGGGTGGAGGAAGGGGTCGTACGATCCGTAGTAGTGAGTGATGAAGGAGAGGTAGGATTGTTGTTTGATGTACTCGAACGTGGCGAAGAAGACCCCGTAGCCTAGGGACTCCTTGCTAAGGCTGAGACCCCAGCCAGCGAATACGCCCCGGAGACCAATATCTCGCAGCTTATGTCTTCCGTATGCCCACATGGTTTTGTACTGTCCTTCGAGCATGTCACTCACCTTGAATCTCACTTGGAGCGTATCGAGAGGCGCAGCGACGATTGATTGAACGGTACCCGCAGCGAATCCAGCTGAGAAAGTTGCCGTAAATGAGGGAGGCGGATATACGCGTTTTGTAGAATGGGACGAAGGCTCGTGGAGCGCTCCGAGGAATTGGAGATAGGAAGTATAGAGAATTGCGCCGACACTACAGATCTCTGTCAGAAACGCTATCTCCGGCAGTAGGGCGCTGCACCACTGACTGACCCTACATTCGCGATGAGCGGTGGTAGGACCTGATTCGGAATGAAGCCCCACCCGTGCGTCCTCACAGCGTGGGCCAGCAGCCCGGGCGTACTGACTCTCCACGACCACGGGTCGTTCGCCTGCACGAGGGGATTTATAGCCCGGGCGTAAGCCTACTTAACAACACTCAGTGTCACCGATCAATCTGGGAAACAAGTGAGCTGGATCGGCCACTACCATGTAACTGCGCAATACAGATAAATATAAGCGTAAACTCCAAAGACTGCATGGCCGGCTGCGCACTCACTCCACACGAGTCCGGAAGAACGCCTTCACGGGCGCCCTGAAGTAGAACGCAACAAGCTGTGCACTTGCGGCTCTAACACCAGCAGCCGAGAGCCCTGTTGCGGTATTGGCCTTGGGGTTCTTGAGCGGCCCATCGCCAACGACGCCCTCGCCGCTACCGGGAGCTAGATCGAGCGCCGTCATCATCGTCTTCTTCCGTACATCGTATATATCACAATCGACTCGCTGCCATCGCTCGGCTAGTTCTGCCCATATTCGGGCCAAGAGCCGCACGCCAAGCCATCCTTTAGGCTGGTTGACCGTTAATGCGTCGAACCTAACGCGAACTCTCTCTTGAGCGAACTTTAGGCAGGCGCGAGACCGTGGTGCACAACAAAACCCACAACCGCTCACCACCCACCACTCACCATCCACCACTCACCACCCACCACACCATGGAGGATCCACAACTTCCACAACCTGACTTCGCTGTCATCTCACAATCACTTCGCCAACTCAGTGAGCAAGTAATTCACATCGAGAATACGCCAGCGTTTGGTGATGCAGCAACAATTCTTCGAGACCTTCGAGCTGGTTTCCGAGATGTCAACCGGCGGCTTGATCGTATGGACAACCACCAAAAGGCCGAGTATGCTTTACGTATTGATATGAAAACTTACATTTATTAATTTGCTGGTTACAGAGCAGTAAATAGTGTTGCAAGGCTTCAGAATAGCCGTGTCAATGGTCCAGACGAGTCCCTGACTGTTCTGCACTCATACTCTTCTAATACACCGATTCCGAACTTTCCTGAAACGCCAGCAGCTATCGAAGAATTTTCTAGAGATTTGGACATCAACCCGATCCTGCGAGGTTTGGAACTGAATACGGCCGGGGATCTCAATGAGCGGAAACAGAGATTGCGTCTAGCTATCGGGCTACGCGAACGGGCAGTTTAGACATTATCGTTAGGGGGGCTGGGAATTACTGCTCACTGGGCTTCATGTATTAAATTATTGATTAATGAGAGCAGTTTCTACTGAAACTGAGATATCGACACCTCTTGTTGTCATCTCCTGTCGTCTGCCCCTCGCTCACCCGGCTAAAATGGCGTCACTCGGGTGGGCCGTGGGTGAGTGCAGGGCGCATTTTTGTTGTGTTGCCAAGATTTTCGCTTGACTCAGCATCGCCTCATCACGGGCTCATTTTGATTCGGATCTCTCACTCTTTGAACTCGTCCATTTCATCTCTTCCTCAGCCGCCCGTTTCAACCCCTGCACTCTCTTCCAGGCAGCGCTACATCCAGATCACAATGGCGGAAGAGATTCGCATAGACAAGCAGGTCTTTCATGACCGCCTCTCTCACTTCATTTCGGCGTGGAAGGCCGATAAACGAGCTGGCGACGCGTTGTTCGGCGGTGCAGGATCCATTATAGTGGTGATGGGCAAGACGGAAGAGTCCAGTGCGTTTCAGAAGAATAATTCTATGCACGTACGCTGCCCCAGAATCTCTCAGTTTTACCGGTGCTTGGGGCTGATCAATTTGAACTCACTTTAGTTCTGGCTGCTGGGCTACGAGTTTCCTGCAACCTTATTTTTGTTTACCACCGAGAAATTTTACATTGTCACAACGGCAAAGAAAGGTTTGGTCACACCCCGCTCTACACTGGGTCAGAAATACTGATTCAGATGCTCTTGGTAATTCAGCGAAGCACTTGGAACCTCTTAAAGGAGGCAAGGTCCCTGTGGAGATACTCATCCGTGGTAAAGATGCGGAGGCAAACGCAAAGCTGTTTGAGCAGATTGTGGATGCCATCAAAGCTTCGGGAGTAAGTTCTAGCAATACTGGCTTTTAGAAAGATATTTCTGGAAATGTTACTAATACGAGGCACTCCTGATGTAGAAGAAAGTTGGCGTTCTTACAAAGGACACATCATCCGGACCCTTTGTGGATGAGTGGAAGAGGGCCTACGGCGACATTTCTAAGGAAGTTGAGGAGGTCGATATTGCCCTGGCAATCTCTGCCGCGGCACTCTCTGTGAAGGATGAAAACGAACTCGTAAGAAGCGCTCATCGCTATTATTTTGTCAACAGCTTCAACTGATATTCTATTCTAGCGTGCCATGCGAAACGGTTCTCGAGCTTGCGTTGGCCTCATGAGCGGCTTTTTCGTTGATGAGATGTCTGAGATTCTAGACGCCGAGAAAAAAGTCACACACGGCGCACTCACCAACAAGATCGATGCGAAGATTGAAGATGAGAAATTCTTCAAGAACTTCAAGAACAAGGAATTCAAGATGCCAAGCGACTTTGATCCAATGCAGCTAGACTGGGCATACGGCCCAGTGATCCAGAGTGGTGGTAACTACGACCTCCGGATGACAGCCCAGTCAGATGACAGCAATCTACATGCAGGGATTATCATCGCGGCACTGGGGTTGAGATACAAGACGTATTCTTCGATTATCGCCCGTACATATCTAGTTGACCCAAATAAAAGCCAGGAAGCCAATTACAAGGTTCTGTATGAAGTTCACCAGAACATCATCCAAAGCCTTCGCGATGGGGTCATCATCAAGGACGTCTACAATAAGGCCTTGGGCTTGCTCAAGTCAAAAAAGCCGGACCTGGAGAAACACTTTTTGAGGAATATCGGGGCTGGAATTGGAATTGAAACCCGCGACACTTCAATGATCCTCAATGGAAAAAACACCCGCCCACTCAAAGACGGAATGACCCTTTGTATCACAACCGGGTTGACAGATCTCAAGAACCCTCAGCCTCAGGATAAGAAGAGTGCTATTTACTCTTTAGTTTTGTCAGATACGGTACGGGTTACTCGAGCGGAAGCCGTAGTCTTTACTCAGGCTGCTCCTTCAGTCCTCGAAGAGACCTCGTTTTTCTTCAAGGTACAGCTAAGAACGGTGATCTCTCTCATTCATTGCTAATTGTTTCCTAGGACGAAGAACCTGCACCGAAACCCAAGGAGAAAAGGGACTCACGTGTAGGTGCTGTAGCCGCCAAAAACATAACGAAGACGAAGTTGCGGGCCGAACGAAGCACTCAAGTCGATGAGGGCGCGGAAGCGAGACGCCGGGAGCATCAGAAGGAACTCGCGAAAAAGAAGCAGGAAGAGGGGCTAGAGCGGTACGCTGAGGCGGGCGGACCTCAAAATGGCGCGTCACAGAAGACCTTCAAGCGGTTCGAATCATATAAACGAGACAACCAGTTCCCGGCCAAGGTAAGGGAGCTCATGATTGTTGTGGACACTAAGAACCAGACCATTGTGCTGCCTATAATGGGTCGACCAGTTCCGTTCCACATCAATACGGTCAAAAACGTTAGCAGGAATGATGAGGGTGACTTTACGTATCTTCGCATCAACCTCCTATCTCCTGGTCAGGGTGTTGGAAGAAAAGATGATCAGCCGTTTGAAGATGCTACTGCACACTTTGTGCGTAGTCTCACATTTAGGTCGACTGATAACAATCGCATGGAAGAGATTTGCCGCCAGATCCAAGACATGAAGAAAAACGCTGTTAAACGAGAGCAGGAGAAGAAGGAGCTGGAGGATGTTGTTGAACAGGACAAACTCGTTGAGATTAGAAGTAAGTTTATGCACCAGGTTTATTTATATGTTAGGGTGTTAACTTTCGTCAGATCGGCGGCCGCAACGACTCCCTGACGTGTACGTACGCCCGGCGATGGATGGCAAGCGTGTACCTGGAGAGGTCGAGATCCATCAAAACGGTTTGCGATACCAGTCTCCCCTTCGTCAGGAGCATCGCATCGATATACTTTTTAGCAACGTGAAACATCTCTTCTTCCAGCCTTGTGCTGGCGAGCTCATCGTTATCATCCATGTACACCTCAAAAACCCAATTATGATCGGAAAGAAAAAGACGAAAGATGTCCAGTTCTACCGTGAAGCAACGGATATTCAATTCGACGAGACAGGTAATCGGAAGCGGAAATACCGATATGGCGACGAAGAAGAGTTTGAGGCTGAGCAAGAGGAGCGGAAACGCAGGGCTGCTCTTGACAGAGAGTTCAAGGCTTTTGCAGAAAAGATTTCCGAGGCCGGGAGAAACGATAATGTCGACGTCGATATTCCATTCCGAGAGTTGGGATTCAACGGTGTCCCCTTCCGGGCCAGCGTTCTGTGTCAACCATCGACAGACTGCCTTGTGCAGTTGACCGACCCTCCGTTTTTGGTCATCACCCTGGATGAAATCGAGATTGCACATCTTGAACGAGTACAGGTAAGACATCATACAATCTGTTTCGGAGGGCCGGACACTGATAATGATACGAACAGTTCGGTCTTAAAAACTTCGATATGGTCTTTGTGTTCAAAGACTTCCACCGACCGCCAGTACATATAAATACTATCCCTGTCGAGTCGCTTGAAAACGTTAAGGAGTGGCTAGATTCAGTCAATATTCCGTTTTCTGAAGGGCCCCTGAATTTGAACTGGGGAACTATCATGAAGACGGTAGTGGTGGATACCCATCAATTCTTTGTAGACGGTGGTTGGTCTTTCCTAGGGGCCGACTCCGACGATGATGATGAGCAATCGGAGGAAGAGGAATCTGCTTTTGAAATGTCTGATTCCGACCTCGCCGCGTCAGAGGAGTCCTCGGAAGATGATTCTGAGTTTGATGAAGATGCATCGCAAGAAGGGAGTGACGAGGGCAGCTTCGATGAGGAGAGCGGTGGCGATGATTGGGATGAACTCGAAAAGAAGGCCAAGAGAAAAGATAAGGAAAGTGGGCTGGATGATGAAGATAGGGGGAGAAAGAGGAAGCGCTAATATGCTGAAATGCACATTCCTAACGTCTTTGGGGTTAGAAATTACCCATAGTCCACAGGTCATATTTTCGCATTCAGCTGGTGCAATGGCACACCTTGACAAAATGTATTTCTATCGGCTCTTTTTAGGGGGTACGGATCTCATATATGAACCACTGACGTCTGGTTCATACATTATTTTTTTTCCGATCAGTGACACATAAAGTAGCCCCTTATCCATAGCCGCAACAATACAAAACAAAACGTTGCCTTTCCTCTTTCTCCCCTCCCCTCCTCCTTTCATACATAACCCTTCCCTCTCTACCAAACAAAAATCACAAGCACCAACCAGAGTCCGTAGAGTTCTTTTCTCGGAAAAGCGGAAGAGGCGAGTAAGTTGCTACTTGACTCGTTTATTTTAGCGTTTACGCGCGGATAATTACTGGTGGGTGTTGTTGTATGTTGGCAGTTGTAAGGGAGGGAAGCAAGGGAAGGAAGGAAGGAAGGGAGGGGAGGGAGGGTTGGCTACTTTGTTACTCTGTGGGTTCTGGTTCTGTGTGTGTGTGTGGAAGGGGTTCAATGGAGCTTGCCAACTGTTTTTGAACAAAAAAAAAAAAACGACAAAGCAAGTCAGAGGTCGCGTTTCATATTTGTAATATCCTTTATTCTATTTCGACTCTCCCTCTCTCTCTTCCTCTCGCTCTCCGGGTAGAGTAGTACATGGCGGACAGGATATGGGAGAGGCCGGTAGAACAAGAGACATATAGGCACCGAAAAAAAAGGAAAAGGGAGGAAAACCACCAAAAAAAAATAGCACTGCCCCGTGCTAAGAACCCGTTTTTGCTCCAGAATGAAAAATGACAAGGGGGTGGGGGGTTATAGGGGAAAAGCGAGAGTGAGGTCTGTTTACACGTAGTAAATCAAGCGTTACTTGATATGCCCCGGATATCCCGTCCGGATGCTACGGCAGTGGTTGGTTGATCGGCGCCCCATGTGAGGTATGTGTGATCGCCCAATTTTCTGATTCCGACTGGTTAGTCTTTCCCTTAGGAGCACCATCTCTAGGACGTACCTCGGTTTGATAAGGTGCGTTACAGTAAATAGCGCGCCAAGAACAATGCAGATCCCCCCCACGACGACATAGGAAATGCCTAAGAAAGGGTTCTTTCCACCCATGACAGTCGTAGTAGTGATGACGAGGGACTTTGTCCCGCCGAAGGCAGTGACGTTGAAATCTAAGGTCATAATAAGTCAACAACCAGTTGGGTAAAATGACGAAACTACTGGTGCATTTGCGTACTCATTCCAATATCGATCTGATAGAACCCACTCTCCATCGTCAAATTATCGTTCCTCAGAGCCAGTTTGCTAAAAGTCGGCAAGCCGGCCGTTCGCATCCAAACCTGGAATGCCTCGTCTTCTTCCAAATTTGGAGGTGGGTTTTTCTTGGAATATCCGTTCGGCCATCTCTCCCGCCAATTGGGGGGAACAGCGATTTGATCATACTCGTACTTCGTGGTGCCATACAGGGCCTTATCGCTAGGCCAAGCAATCCCTTTTTGGGTCATTGGGTATGTCTTATTGTTCGTTCCGTCGATCTGTTCGCCAGATTTGAGAGTCACGAGGACAGGACTGTCGATGGTATCGTTGAATATGGAGTTTGCGATCAAGCCGCACGGGTAATAGGGCCTACCATCTTTGCTAAGACGGAGGGGGTCGCAGGAGCCAGTATTGATTGATGAGGCAGACTTGGCAGCTCCTTTGAGCTGGTCCGAATCCAGGGACTTCACATACCGTCTATGATTCTGATAAAAGTTTGTAAGGCGATAATAGAGAAGGATGGGAGGCTTGAGGTCTTCAGGGAGGTGAAATATGATGGAACAGATCGTTGTGTTGAGTTTAACCCCTGGTTTATAGTCCACAACCTGGACGGACTTCTTCCACATTGGCGGTTGGACGGTCTTGTTGCCAGCATGTGTGAATGACGATGTGACCTTTTTGGAATCTATCACGCTGGGACTATCACCGTTATCCGCTGATGGTGCTTTTCTATCACAGTCGGAGTAGTTGATGGTAATCTCTTGGACCTTATGGCCATATATGGGTCAGCGTCAAGGGCTGCTTTTGTGCTAGAGTGACGTTGCAGGGTATCCGTCATCATCCCTGGAAGAAACCCGCACTGACCTGAGAGCTTGCCCATAGTAGCAGCCCGCCAATGGGCGCAAATATTATGCCGACGATGAAGAAGAGAGGTAGCACAGTTTTGGGCGTGAGAATGGGCCTGCACTGGTGTTAGCCGCAACCGATCTTGCACTAGCACCTGTCTCCAGCGGGGCGCATACTGCCAGGCTTTCAGTCTCTGCTGCCGGAATGCAGTGTCTGCGATACATGTTAGGTCATGGAAAAGTACACCTATGGCCTGAGCACCGGGGCTGCAAGAAACAGAGAGCTAAGCTTACTTGCTGGTTTTCTGGTCTTTGCCTTCCTGTCCTTGTCCCCGCCCTGGGAGTCCTGCTCGGTGAGCGACGAGTCGGTATGGATGGCCTGTGACTGCGACATGATAGTGAAGAAAACAGCGAATGTATCTCTGCCTCTCACATCTGGCGTTGCTCGTCGTTGTGATGGAGGCTTGGGAGGTTGTGCCGTTTCTATTTTCGGAAAGGCTACGGTAACGCCGCCTTACATAACGCTCCGCAGATTAACTTACGGAGCTCTACGAGAGCATACAAAGTAACTGGGTACCTACTGGGCACTGCACAGAGAACTTGTACTTGGAATACAGTACCACATGTTTGCTCTTTGCCGTGTCGCATCCACTTCTGTGCTTTGCATCTCCTTCTGCATTCTTCCTTCGGTGGGTGATCTGTCAAACGTCAATCTCTCCGGCAATCGACCCTCCTCTTTGGGTTGCAAGTAACTGCCACAAATCATCATCACTTCTTTGATGCAAGTCTGCCAGGGCGTTTCAAGGAGTCCGACTTCCCGAACAAAGCGCGGTTTCAGGAGATGCACAGTCTATAGGCACGAATACGGTGTAAAGTGGGTATCAAATTCTGTATCATCTCCAAATAGGCAGGAGTAAGATACACCTAAGTTGCGTAATTCCTCTCACCTCGCCGATCTATATAGCAAAAGCAACGCATCGGTCGTGACAGTCGCACCAAATCCAGTCCGAAAATACAAATATGTGAAAAGATACATGATGCCGGTTCTCGATATGTGTCTGCCTTCCATGACCCCAAAAACTCCCCGAGTATAAACCGACCGTGTATGATGAGCTACCTATAAAGCAAAAAACAAAGAGGAGAGTTGATGCAAAACCGTGCCCCAGTCCCAGCCCCAACTGATGCGTGATAACCCAGGAAATATCGTGACGATCTGAAACCCCAACGACTAATGTGTGTAAAAAGGAGAGGGAAAAAGGAAAACATCCTGCTCACGAGAAAGCCCAGCAATTATCGTGAGAGGGGACCAGAAACCCCGATCGCAATTGCAAAGCTTAGGAAAAGAGACCCAATTTGTCCGTATCGTGAAGCGCATTATCATCATCATTACCGGTGTTGCTATCCCACCGCGGCGACTACCGTGAGTCATCTCACCAACATACCTGACTCCAACCGACGCTTTGAGTCATACCTTAGACGTACTTATCGACATGCTTCGGATCTAGCCAGCCGACCTTGTTGTAAGACTTCCAGATTGAGCTAGCCTTGTTGACATCTATTCCACAAGTCTGCTGGCAATGAGTCTTCTTGAACTCCGCGCCGTTTCGAGCAAATCTCACGAGTTCTTGGAATATGAGTCGCTTGACGCGAAGATAGGTTGCACAGGGCAAGCGCAAGGCTGAAGCGAGATTGAGTTCAGCCGGGTGAAGCATTGAAGCAAGAGGATCGTGAGAAAGATCCAGTGGGCCTGAATTGGCCAAAGATCCCCTAAGTTCAGGCTTTAGGCACTTGTTGTTATCAGGCAGTGTTGATAGGTCTGGTGAGTAGTCTGGTAGTGACTCGTAGTCCATCTTGTTCGCCGCCGAAGCGCTAGACCTGGGCGATTCATTCGCATCTCCAAAAGAGTCATATATATTTGATCTTGGGCTTGCTTTTGGTGTGCGTGGAACACGCTGTCTTCGGGGATTGCGGCTGAGAGAGTTGGAGACTTTCGACACGGCGGCAGGGGCAGGGGCGATTCTTCTGTGGGGTGATGCTTGTCCGTTCTTCTGTACGCCATTGACCGGATTACCCTTTCCATATCGTGTGTAGAAAAAGTACTGCTCCTGCTTTAACCACCGTCTCGGATCCCTGTTATAGAGTTGTCGTACACCTTCAAGGAACGTGACGTACTCGTCCTTTGTGGGTTGTACGGCGGGCTTGGGGATCGTGGCGATATGCTGCTCCACGGCAGCGGCGATTTCCTTCTCGACGATCTGGACCGTAGGTAAAGTGCTGGCGAGTGGAGTAGCAACTGTCTGCTTGTGGGAGTCGGAGGGTGGAAATAGAGGTTCATCGGCCGAAAGACCAGTCTCTGAGTTGCTCCGTGAGAACAAAGGGGGGTCCCGGATACCCGAATCGCTCATTAACGGCGAACAGACCGCGTTGACCCCGTTGCTATCCTCTCTTGTAATAGGATTCCATGGTGATATAGGTGGCGAAGGGAGGTTTAACATTTGAACTTGTTGCGCTTGCAATCCGAGCATGGGGGCAAGTGTATTGTCCGGCACCATGGAAGATGTGGGTTTAGACGGTCGCGAAGGATAGCTGAAGCTGTCGTACAGTTCTTCTTTCGGGGGGGTAATCATAGTAGCACTGTGTAATTCCGACGGACTCTTCGAGGGTTCCATCATTTGACGATGTGGCTAGAGAGGTCGAAAAGGTCAATTGAGCGAAAGCCGGGCCCGGATATAAGGATGTAGGCGTTGTCTGGTTGCGGTGGAAGCCAGTGGAAGGTCGTCGCAGCGGCGGCGTTGTTTGTAAGTGTTATGGAGGAGCAATGCCGAAGTGTGGCAATCTGGTCGGACTTTATGTACGGAGCGCCGTGTCACTGTCTGTGACGACGCAGATTGCGCCTCTTACCGACCTGTCGCGTTAAATCCGAAGTTGCGCTAACAGAGCAATTGATGCAACTGTACGAAGTGTTGGTGGGATTTTGTGGGTAGTGTGGATATATATGGAGCCTTAGATGGGATAGTGAATAAAGAAAGCAGGGCGTGCGCGGGCAACGGTCGGCTTATGAAATAGGAGCGCAAGAACGAGGCTGCCCTAGATGAGCCAACTGGTTAGGTAGGCAACAACCCTTGTGAGAGGAATGGAACGTGACTCTTATGAAAGCGGGTGGTGACTGGTACAAGAGACAAGAGTCGTAGACAAAGGACAAAGGAAGGCTGTAAGGGGTGGGCGTTCCAAAATAGTAAGCGCTGCGCGACAGGTTGGGGTGAAATGGCATAGCCAACACTCCCTCCTCAGGCAACGTTTCTGACGAATAGAACTGGCGGTGGGAAGGCGCTCGAACGACATGGAAGGAAAGGGCAAAACGCTGTGCCACTGGGACCAATTACTGAGCGTTAGTGGGCCTAGGTATAATCAATCTTTCGAGCAATCTGGGAGGGGGGTATCCATCAATGGATGAGCTGTCCCCCTCCGCAAGGCAGTATGTCCCCATTGGGCATTGGCAGGGGGAGAATGCCGGTGGCATCACGGTGAGCCATCAGAGGGGCCCTTGAGCGAGATGGGGGGCAGCCATTATCGCGCTGGTCATGATGAATTGACGACAGGCAGTGTCTTGCTGGCGATGGCTTTGCGTCCAGATGTGTGGGGAGTGGAGGCGAGCGGTAGGGGCTGAGTAGTATGGTTTGAGTCACACCCCAACCCTCGACGGAAGTCTACGGAATTGGGCTTCGCGATTGGTCCACACCGCCCATCCTGACAGTTGATCCTGACCTGACAGTGTCAGACGCCTTGGGCACGCACTGGGACTCTGTTTCATCTCTATTCGCGGACCATCATGACATCCACATCTCAGTAGCCCCGATGCCAGCCATTGCGAGGTCTGGAAGCCCCGAAGGCCGCTTCAAGATGCCCACCTTCGCAGCGCTCGAGCGCGCGGTAAGTATACGTAGCAGACAGCCTCATGGGCGCGCCCCTACCCACGCCCCTCCTCATCAACGTCAATCCGCATCGCCCAGGCTTCGCTGTCTAATCGAACAACCTACGCTCGCTGGAGGCCGGGGAACGCGTGGCAGTGACCGGTTCCTTGCCTCCAATCCGACGCTCAGCTTCCCCCCGGGCAACGGAAGAGACAACAGGCATACACGTGTTCGGGTCGTATATGAATCAACTGTCATATGCGGAGCGGGCCTCCAAGAGTCATCCATCCCACTCGATTCACTCGATTCGGCTGCGATTGCGAGGCGCTTTTCGCAGGCAGCACCGCCGATCCAACGACTTGCGTTGGGCATGGCTGCGCTTTGACAGGGCTTACGCGCAATTGCCAAATCACAGCGGGCTCGGGGTTCATGGATACCTAACGGCGAGGTACCCATCAACCGGCGAACAGTGGATTGAAAGTTACTTCGCAATGCGCACCCGCCAAGTCCGTTGTCAGTCTGCTATCGTCATCCTCTGATTACGAAAGGCGAACGGCGGGTTATGGGGAACCGGATAACAAATCGCCCCGGCGGCGAATTCAGTCGTGCCAAATCAAACAGGCCTGCCCGCCTAGCAAGCAGTGTAAACTTCACCGGACCGTGAAGTATACTCCGTGGTCCTGCTCTTCTTTCGCTCGCCCCGACAGCGCACCCAGCCCGGTGCCAGGACCCAGCGATATCAAGCCCGACCAAGGTGCCACATGATCACCCGTTTTGGACAGCGTACTCTGGCTGTCCCACCGGTACCCCGCAATATCAAGAATATAAGATGAGTGGTTTAGCGCCCGCGCGCGGCTTCCAGACATGCCACCCCCAAAAGCCGCGAAGACAATTCGGGGCACCTGATAACCATGAATCATGATCAATTGATTGATCGACACAAAACTGGGTAACTGAAGTCCGCCACATAACTCGAGAACATGTGATCCCCCAAAGGCTGGGACGGGCTGTAGTGCTCTCTGCCCCGAGGACAGAGCATTTAAGTTCCTCGCAACCCGCAATGAAACATCCCACCACCACCACCCCCATTCCAGCAACAGCTTCGCCGCCTGACACACTGGAGTGCCCTTGTGATCGCGCAATCTGAGTGAATGGGGGACAATTGATTCGAACCTGAATTGTCTCTCCCGTGCTCGTGTATAGTGACCCGAACCTCGCCTCGAGGCCTGCCTTATCGATAAAGCATGAATGCGGGGTGTCGGATGATACTCCCATGAGACACCTACTACGTAGTAAAATCCGGCGGCGGCCCATGACGGGGAATTCGGTGGGCAGCAGGCAGTAGGCAGTAGGCAGTAGCAATTGCATAACGTGTATGCGCTGCAGGCCTCAGCTGGCTGAAGCGCGCCGCAATCAATTCATGGGGCTTATAAGATGGGCGCCCCTTCTCAGCCGCCCTGATATTGAGTGTATATCGGAGTTGACCCCCATCAAATGCTCTCAAGCCCGAAATCATGCACACCGACGATCGCCGCCCTGCTGCCGTAGCCCTATCATATCACCAGTCAGGTTGGGGCAATCGAGGATGTTGATCGCCCCACCTCACGCAGCGTGCAACTTGCAATTGGCCAATTCGTGTATGCGCCTATGCGATTGTTCTTGAAGGGAAAGGCCCTTGCAGCTCTAGTGCCGAGCCTGCGGGCGCCTGTAGGCGGCACTGCCCACTACGACGGAGCGAAGTACTCCGCAGGGCGCAAGGGTACAAGAGCGAGAGCGCAACAGCTAGAACAGGCCAGGCCGGATCTGCTGGATCGGGATGTGGGAGAGCGTGTAGCGTGTAGTGTGTAGTGTGTAGTGTGTAGTTGCGTATCTCTCCGACTTCGCGAAGAGGTATGACGGCAGTCTAGGCGGTGAGGGCGAACGGTGTGTTGTGGCACTGGGGCGGGCTGAAAAGTGGAGAGAGGAGAGTGGAGGCTGGTTGCCTGCGGGTAGGCAGTCGCCTCTGCCCAGCACGCCTCTCACCCTCAATCCGGCGGGTCGGTGAGAATCATCAAGTCTCAGCATTGATTGATGCTTCTGGGCAGAGCATTGTACCCTGTACATATGGAATGCTCTGTGTGTGTGTATGGATGATGTACATGTACATGTACAAGTGTGCGGACACACAGAATACGGAGTTAGCGAGTGGAGCATAACCACCCTCCCCTCCCCCTCCCTAATAACACAGCTGCTGGAACGGTGTCACTTGCCCTGTATGCAGGGATCTAGGGATTGTGCTGCGCGCGGCTCCATCAATAATTAATCTCAGGATAAGGGATCAGCACGCCTCGCGTGCACATTACCTACGTACATCATACGGGGGGACATGCACGTAAGAGAGGTATCCAATTTAGGTGCAAACCCGCCTTCGACGAACGCGTGAAACAACACACAGTGGGGTCCGTCAAAACTACGAGCTTCTGCCGCTAGGATACATGGGCGCCTTCAGCACTCAGTACACACACTTATACGCGCCAAAGCAGCATCGCCTCAACACCTCTGGTTTTAACAGTCGCCCCGCACGAGCCGCCTACCCATCGATCCGATTCAGCCTTGCCGTGGCCCTTCACGTATATTGTACATCTGCCGTACCTTGGCAGCCACAATCAATCCCAATCGCATTGCGCCAACCTCCGACCCCCCTTGCAAATGACTGAGTCACCCCCCGCGGGTTACCAGCTGTTGTGCAACAATGGTTGCTGGCGCTCGATAAAGTAATTGGAGCCATTGTGATTATGAAATAATCCCGTTACTGGCTTCCCGTCTCAAGGCTCCGGCGGTGGACTTGTTGACGGCATCAACACTTTTTCACTTAAAGCTGGAGCACCTCCCGCTCTCCTAGCCAGGGGGACATGTACTGCAGTTGTATAGCTGAAATTCGAGATCCAGAGTTCGAGATCATTGGGTTTCCGCCGAGAACCAAAATACACACTATTATCCCGATCGTCAAGGAAAGGAATGCCTTGCCGAAAAGACAAAGGAATATCTAAGATCCGAAAACTGCTCACGTTAAAACATGGGAATGAAAAACACTGCCTTGATGTTTATTGAGACGTACGGGGTCAAATAAAAGACAACATCATACTGGTGAAGACATGAAGTGCTGGTACAGGAGTTAAATATGAATATACCCCGTCTTGACCATTCAAATGGAGTGACATAGCTACCCACGTAAACGCGAAAGAGTGCTCGTACATGAGTGAAACTCAGTTCTGCCCCGAAATTGAACATTCAAATAACGTGACGGCTACCAATATCAACATATAAGCACGATCGTGAATGGGTTAAACGCAGCATCTCGTCTCGAACGTTCAAACGGTATGGTATACCGTATCAGTGTGTCAGCATATAGGAACGCTCGTGCGTGAGTTAAATGCAATATCCCACCCCGACCATTCAAATAGGATGACATCATAACCGGCATCACCCCGAAAGGGTGCTCAGAGGCTAGCGTTCAGTTTGGACATAATGACTAGCGTCTGGTATAACTTCGGAAGCGCTCCCCAGGGCACCGTGGTGTGCCACGTATAAGAAAGCCTTATGTAGGAAAGCAAAAAGGCACCTTTAGATACATGATCTGGACGGTATTTTTGTGAAAAGAAAGCAATAAAGAAAAGAGTTGATAATAAAAGAACTTTCAGGAAATATCCCGCTCAGAAAGACTACAAGGCTAGACTTTGCAGCGAAACGCAGCAAAACTAGACAGAAGTTTCCTTGAATACGATTGCTAATGATTCCGGCCAATCGAAGCAGAACGTTGGTCTAGCGTCCAGACTTAGTTGGGACAAGCTGCCTGAACATGACCAGGTTGCTTGCATCTAGTCGTTGTTAGTAGATAGCACTTGCAGGGGGGTCACAAACTACATACTTGTAGCAAGAGCGTTCAGTTTGGTCACTAGGACAGTCACGACTCAAATGCCCAGGTTCGCCACCTGTAATACAACTCTGTTAGCTAGTGCAGCATTGCAGTAATTGAGATGTAATGTTCATACAGTTGTAGCACTTCTGTCCCGGCCCTTGGGTGCAATCTCTGGCCATGTGGCCAAAGCCTCCGCATGAGTAGCAATTCTGGCCGGAAGGTTGCCTATGAGTGTATCCACCGCCAGCACTGGTGCAATTGCGAGCAATATGGCCTTTCTTGCCGCATTTGTAACATTCGGAGCCGGAGCCGCCGCGTTCGAGCACAGTTTCCCCACCAGTACAGTCACGGGAGAGATGCCCTGGTTCTTGGCAGCGATAACAGGTTTTCTCCTTTGCTGGCTCAGTGCAGTCACGGCCTGCACGCATTTACATTAGCATAGTCTCCTAGCAGGGACCACTGTAGATGTTGTTTACTCACTTATATGGCCCTCCCCTTCAGTAAATCAGAAGTTAGCAGGAGGATGGTACTGTGACTAGGCGTTCAAGACTACGTACCACCACAGTTGTAACTATATGGGCTTTGTCAGTAAACCTTCGAAGAAAGTACTAGAAAGATACTGACCACTTGGCAGGTCCTTTCTGTGGGCAATCACGAGCCTAGTTGGAAACATCAGATGCGTCTGGTACATGTAAATGCCGCGGAGATCGCAAACGGCTAGAGCTTAGAGAGTGGCCTACCTGATGGCCTACCTCTCCACCTACAACAAGAGGTCAGCCCAGTCCCAAGGAAATCGAAATGACATCGACAGCTCAAGCCTAACCCCCTACAAACTAGGAGCGGCAAAATCCATCGCGGTGCGGTGAGAGATGTGGTGAACATTTGGCTTGGAGTGGACAAATTTTCTTCCATGCCATATTGGGGTGAGACGGCCAAGCCGCGACATCACAAGAAAGAAGCGCAAAAAAGACACAGGATGACAGTCGATTGAGGCTACTTACAGGTGTAGCAAGCTCTACCTCCAGTATTACCGTAATCCATCTTGATTGATAGCTAGATACCCAGATCAGATGCCGTCGTTTAGGGAAGGCGAGGCTTGAGGAAGACCGAGGACTGAGTGCGAACGAATTACTCGCGAGACGTACAGTTTGTCAAACGTGCGTGTGTGTCTTTCGAGAGAATGATGGGTTGTAGAGGCTATCTAGTAGAACGATAGCTTAGAGTTGGTTGATGGTCGGACGCTTTGAGTGTTGAACTTTGAGGAAAGGCGAAAGTGAGAGGAAAGGAAGCAGACGGTGGGAGAAATGCGTAAACGAATTGTCAGTCAGGTACGAAGTTGTGTGCGTGTTGCAGGGTTTGTCGTATCGATAAGCCGCGAGAAATAGCCCTATACCCTTTTCGGACATCCCCCAAGCCACCTCCGTTCAGAACACTTGAGAAACAAATATTTCTCCATGTGGGGACGTCGCTTTGGGACGCCGCCTTTTCTAGCACTGCTTGGGTCCCTTGGATCTGAGGGCAAGCGCTGGAGAAGGACACCGTCGGAAAGATGCAGCAAATGCTGAAGCAGATCAATACCACACGACATTCACAATCAATGCACAGAGATTATACCAGCAGATGTCATTGTGCGAGCAAAGGGAAATAATCTAAGCTGCAATCACCCGGAGCTATTCCCACCGCAGACTGCGTTGAGAATTGAGCGCGGCAGACGATCGGCAGCGTGGTTCCTCGACATTCCAACGAAAGAACACATCACAATCATTGTCCTGTTTCCCTAGCATGTTATGTACTCGTTCGAAGATAGACGCGGTATACTCATATTTTTTGGTCATCCGCACCCTACACCGCGAGAGGCAGCAACGGACAGATTGGTTTGAAACATTTAATCGGTGTCACCCCGAGTCTGGTGTGTCTGCCTACAAAGTCTGCATCAAGTCAGATTTTCAGTACCTCATCGCGCTGAAGCCCTCACACACCCAAATATCCAAAATGCGTGGCCTAGGGTAGGGTAGTGACCCATGCAGTAGTGGTGTCGCGGCATTTGGAGTGATCATGTGAAGTCGTAAACAACGAGCGCTCTACTCCCTGGTTCACTCTCCCGGAGAATAACAACCTTTTCATCATCAAAACCGACCAACCCCTTTGTCAAAGCTACCCCACCATCCCAGCTCCCTAGCGCCCACCCCAGTCCTCCGTCGGGTGTTGGAATAGATCTCGACAGCAGGTCCGCTCCTGGAATTCCTGCGTCGGTTTTTTTCTCTGGGCGCACCTGAACACTCTTTCCGCCAGCAGCCAGCCGCCGTCTTGACGCTGTAGAAGACACGCCGCCTTCTAATTCCCAAACTCGGAGGTCTTCCCCATAGGAGCTTACTGAGACAGCCTTGCCTCGCCCGCCAACATGTGCTCCTGACACTGAAGATGTGTGGCCCCATAGCCTAGTACCTTGACTAATTGAAAGATTCTCCGACGTAGAGGTTACGAGATAAAACATCAAAGTGTTATCCGGATGCGAAGCTAGAAGGTATGGGTGGGAATAAGACATAGACGTCGGTGTGCTGAGGGTATGTGAGGCGTGTACACTAGCTCCGAGAAGTGTTTCTCGGCCCGACGGTAAAAGGGATCGCGGCGAGACGAGCGCTAAAGGGGTATAGTCCTGGCCTACGGCGGATGCGAGACGTGAATCTGTAATGACTCCCTCGGGCGATAGGCGAAGTTCTTGAACGCCTACAGACCAACCCGCAAGGATTGTAGGTTGTGAATATGCTATTGAAACCAGTATACTTTGAGCGGATGCCCGTAGGGAGAGGGACATTGGCGGCCAGACGTTGTCCGATTTAAATGACGTTATTAACTTGGGTGGATCCCTAGTAGCCGATTGATATGCTTCGACATCAGTGGCAGCACCAGCCGAGTAGCAATAGATGGAGAGACGCGTTGCGACGCAACGTGCGTCCCGACGCCGTAGTGCAACCAAGAAAGGACGCGAGTACGCTATTGCCTCAATAGGGCTACTCGTGGGTCCAGCATCCACATACGTAATCTTAAATACTCCGGGAACCACCTGCAGCTCATATACGCTGTATCGACCATTTGCAAACCCAACGATGACCGTCATTGTCGTTTCGCCATTTCCTTGGGTATCGATAGCTAATGCCGTGGGGAAGGAGTTATTGTGTGAAGAATCTTGTAGTGGCATAGAGGCAATCCGCCTTGGTTTGCCCCTTAAGCTCCATGCTTGAAGACCGTAGAGATCATCTACAGTAACTGCAACACCATCATACAGCTGCACGAGGAAGCGCTGTCGAGTGTGCGTCTTTTGGGCCACCTGCAGCTCACTAACGTTACAACTGCCAGTTGACCAGTTGTGGCGAAGTCTGTACTGCCGTTTCCAGTCGGTTTCCTGGCCCTGCTTAACCAAAGCCTCATCTCCCAGCCATTTCGACGCCTTTGAAGAAAAGTGAAGGCTGTTTGGGGCAGAGTCCTTCTCTCTGATACCAGGAATTCGAGCGGCGCGTGGGCGCACAAAACGGTTGTAGTACGCAGATTTCCAAACCTGTGGGTCCCCAGCCAGGTCGTAGAGCCGATGAGACAGTCTAAAAGGCTAATCAGCATAATGCAATAGCCTCCAGGAGGTGATGCTACCTCTGACATCGAGTTAAGCTTGATACAGGAAGATACGAGAGAATTCGCAGAAGTATCTCATCGCTCAGGCATGATAACCGGTCGAGAAGGGCAACCCGTTTTGAAGAGTTTTCTTCGCCATCTCCTTCCCTTGCATGCTTCGGCATACCTATGAGGGATACAGGGACTAGACGGAGACTGCGTCTAGATGGATGTCGAGAACGCGACACATTAAGGGAAGGAGTGCCGCCATAGGCGGGGAGAGACAGGAGATGGCATATTGATAACGAGAAAACGCTCGCTAAAACGCGCCAGTGTGGATAGTTAAAACACAAGTCTCAGGTTATCTATTGGCTTATTCTAGGATTACAATATCGTATTTTGTACAGATTACTACGATACTTGTATGGTGCTCCGCATATGGTTCACACAAGTATGTACTCTGTACATGTATTTCGCGCGTACTTTGTATGTGCATACGGAGTACAGAGTACGCCGTACAATAATGCACTAGTGCACGCGCGTCGGTGTTTATGCAAGGCACATCCCTTTCACACTTCACACACGCGACTACAGTCCCCGCGAAAACGATGCGCCGATGCCACCCCGTAGACCTTCACTATGGAGGACGCTTATCAAAAGCATCGGTCAAAACTATTCAACGCCTTCAGCAGGGAGTGCAACCAGTTCGAGAGGGATTTGAGAGAGGAGCTCACCAAGCGTAAATTTATGCTTCACTTGACATCGTTGACGGGAATGGTGGGAAGGGCTCAAGGCAGACATCATAGACTAATGTGCGGGTTTTACCATAGGAGATGCCACCCACGCCAAAGAGAGGGATGGCCTGCTAGAAGAGGTGAGAAGCCTACGGGATCGAGTACTCAAGACGGGTGATCTTGGGCATGAAACTGGGCACGCCGAAACATGCCCTAAGGATCCACGGCGGGACAGTCGGCACTCCTCATCCCAGCGACCGTTAGAAGGGGAGGCTGAGCACCGATCTGCGTCTAACGCTAGCGACGTCGATGCATCAGCTAAACCCGGGGGGGGACAATATGGGGAGTTGGTGGCTAAGTCTAAGTATGATGCTCTGAGAAGGCAATATGATATACTGGCTGCCGCACACCACGCCCTATTAACCAAATACCAAAAAGAGAGGAATACCATAAGAGCTTGGGCAGGCTATATCAAGAATCACAGACGGGACGAGCGGCAGTCCGGGCACACCACATCTACCAGCCCTTCTGATGATGAAACTGCCCGAAGTGTGTTCCGCACCGGCACCTCCATGCGGGCGTCTTGCGATTGGGTTCTGAGCCCTGTCCCGCCCGAGGCTTCCGCGACACCTCTACCAGAGCTGGCCTCAGGCAGTCGGCACGACTCCACAGCAACCTCCAGTTCAAATACGGCGGTATATATTCCTACCCCCATTGACACTGCCCAAAGTACAAGCCAGCCAAGTGCTATCACCCCACCACTGGGTAGAAGGATCAAGGCAGAACGCGAATATCCACCAACGGGCGCTCCTCCAGAGTCTTCTAGAAGCTGTATTGATCACTCCCCTAGCTCCATCCGCCCAAACCCGAGCGGTAGCCATCAACGCCAACACTCCAGGGCAAGAACCCAGTATCCAAGCAAAACATATCTTAGTAGCTATGATGCAGCCGAGACCACAGACGAAGATATAGAACACCGCAATGATATATCTTCCCCAAGTACAACAACGCATACTACTGTTTCGAAAGGGGGCCATCGTGACTCAAAGGCTGTACCCGAGGGACAAGGATCATCCCCTGGGATACCGGTTATAGTATCGGAACGCTCCCTAAAACGCAAAAAGGCATTACATGGTAGTGTTGCAAAACCCATCCGGATAAAAAGCGAGCATGGTTCAAGTAGCCCGATTGGTCTGGCTGGGTTTCGCGAAGTGCCGGAGAGCCTAGACCTAGATGAGGTAGGAGAGAAGATCGACACTCCTAGGAAACGAAAGAGACTCCGGTACCCTTCCCAAGAGTCCCACTGCACAAGCCCCCAACTTGATGGCCTTGATGAAGATTTGCCGGCGTGCCCTTTCCAGCCTTCGTCCGAAGATGCAAGAAGGGGCAAGGGCGATCGTTCTAGTACCCGGACGCACGAGAGGTCCAATCGCCACCTTAATAAAGCGGGAGGAGGCGGCGATGACACACAACGCAAGGGAGGGATATCTCATATAGAGGTAGCGGTACCACTGGCCGCGAGCGAGGTGAATGGATTGGATTCGTTCCAAAAGTGCTCCATCCCCTCAATACCCGAATCGGCCCCTAGTACATCCGTACTACAACCTAGCAGCACAAATATTCAGCTCTCCTGTCACACGAGAGGCACCAAATCCAGGGACTACCATACTCGGTCGGAAGAAAGGACTGAAAGGGTCGTTGCAAATGCTCATCTCATGGGAGAGGACGGGGAAGGTATTTCGAGAGGGAACATATTACCTGCAAGAGACAACCGAACCTCTAATGAGCGGATATCGAGACATAAACGGCTTAACGACCTGTTGGAGGGGCAGTCACCCAAAAAATCAGTGCTGTCTCCAGGTAAACATACAAGCAGGAACACCGAACAGAGCACTAGAAGAGAGTCTTCTTGCGATGGGCAGCCCCGAGGCGATGCCACCATACTTGGAGGAGAACCAAATTCCAAGCAACTTCACGCCGTCGTTATAGAACGAGACCAAATTCAATCCCATCCAGAAGAGCTCAAAACTAGGGCAAAGCAGGGACAAATTCCGAAAAATGAGGGGCCATCCAGCCCGTCCCAACGCCCTATCAGGACATACTCTAAACGCGTGCAGAAACCAGAACCCACAGACACACTCCGCGACTATAGGCGGCTTCGCGACCGACCATTACATCAGCTTACTTTAGAAGATTTCAAAATCAACCGCGACTATGCCAAAGGTTACGACTTCGCATTCGCAGAGACTGTACGGAACCAAGATCAGCGGAGATGCTTACCCAGCTGCACTAGGCTAGAATGCTGCGGCGGAACTTTTCGGAAGGCTCTTGAACTCGGCGGCATACCCACCCCCGCCTCATCGAAGACAAAGATGTTCTGGAACTCGTCCCAAGAGCAGGAAGACGAGGAACAGCAATTGCTCGAAGACTATGTTGGCGATGATCGCACCCGCTTGAATAAGCTCACACCCGACGGGAGACGCGAATTAGTGACCCAGGCTCGCATAAAGCAGTTTGCGGATAAACACGGGAGGCATAGACAGGCTTTTGAGAGAAGGGCAACGCCGCCGGGGTTTTGGAGGACCGATATGCCAACCTCTCAGGAACTAGAGCAGGATAGGGAGGAGGCGAGAAGGAAGGAACGCGAGCTAGTGGAGGAGAGGTATAGGGAGGCGAAGAGGGGGAAGGGAAAGTGGGCTTTTAAGGATGAATAACTGCTGTTGAGCTGACAACTATCCGCACAGGTGTGTGCCTTCCCTTGTAATTGCCGCATCAGTGAGACCGGGATGTAGACATTCTAGAGAGCTTATGGGCTACGTCCGAAGATCGAAGGTCATGCGTAGTTTCTTTTTAGCGGCATTTTCACCTCTATACAGAGAAATACGTGAGAGCAGGAAGTAAGGCATCCTATGTCATATAGTTCGCGGAGATATGTGTAACTAGGAATCAAGATTTGGCTGCATCTACACGACAATCAAACGTTGTTCAACAACCCCCCTCCCCATTGCGCACTTTCGGCATAGTTCTGCCCTCTGTCTCCTTTTATCATCTACATAGCTGGTGGCTTGCGGGCTCGTACTGGGCTTTTTAGAAATGAGTAGTTGAAGACCCTAAATAACTAACCGAATAGATTTACGCACTACGCAACTACATATCCGGGGCAATTAAGAGTGGAGAAATGAGCACCACGGTACATCACCGTTGCTGCCACAAAACACTACCCCAACCAAACTACATATACCCTCTCTCCGCCAAGACCCTTTCCAATTTCGCAACAACATCCACCGTCCTCTCACCCTGGGGCCAGCGCCTCAACATCTTATTATCCCTCGCCCATTTCCTAACCTGCTCTAAAAGCTTCCTCCCATTGAACTCGAAATAAACGTCAATAACTTCTCTCCATATGGTGTAACCCGGATAGACATTATGCCGGGGGTCATCCCCATGCAGCCAGGGGATTATGGCATAGAGGATGGTAAAAACCTGGCGTTCTCGGGAATAGTTGAGGGAAGTTCTGGCGGCCTGGGGGGAAGAGATTTCGTTGGTTGGCTCGTTGCGCCAGGGGTCTTCGACGAGGATCATGGACTGGATGGAGAGGAGGACTTGGAGAATGGTGGATTTTTCGGATTGCCATTGTGATTCGGCGGGGCCTTCCCAGGTGCCGAGGAGAGAGAGGCAGACTATTTTGGGTCAGTAAGGGGGTTCCTTGTGATAGAAATCCAAAAAAAAAAAACGGGGAGGGGACGTACTATGGCCGTTAGCGTAGAGGTTCGGGTTCATTAGTACCGTCCCACCACCGGTGGTTAAGAAGTGCATCTTCGGAGGCTCGTTGGGATAGTTTGCAGTGGGAAAGATGTCAAATCTACTAAAATTTAGGAAACTGGGAATCTTTCTCAAACGAGATAGGGGATTGGCTTACTCGAACAACCCTCCGGCATATGGGGTGTCCTCCGGTCCGATGATCAGGGCTTTCATTGCATCTGGCCGATCAGGTGATATTCTAACGAAAATTCCAGGTGGTGTTCCAGTCTGCATCCCAGCAATATCTAGGACAATCCTTTTCATCCGATCCCTATTCGTCTGGCGCAACGAAAGGAGTTGATCTAGATAGTGATAGCATTCCCCAGGTAAATCTTCCGTTGTCTTAACCACCTGTTCCCGTTGGAAAGATGACCACTTATCTTCTTGTTTTTGCCGCCGCCAGTCAGGTGCGGGAGGTTCACCGTCAACAGACTCAATTAATGCGTTTAGCGTCACGGCCTCTGCGCAGAGATTGAGCGTTACCTGTCCGGAGCGGCCGCCAAACTCACCAGAGTTGGCGAGGATTATTTGGCTTTGTTTGACGAGGTCTTGGACGAGTGATGCTAAGGAGCTGCGGGTTCCAGAGATGGCGAGGGGTGCACTCCTATCCTTGCCGTGGCTCCTAGTTGATCCTTCTGCTGCCACAATGGCTTGAAGACCCCCAGTGTGGGCTTTCGAATGCCGTTCCTTAGTGACAAAGCTGGATGTCCCCCGGTGACTAACAAGCTTCTGCACGAGCCTAAAGGCACCAGTATAGACTGGCGCTCTCGCGGAAATATCAATGACTGAGTCGTTGCGGAGAAGCTCTGCGATCTTATCTAGGAGGAGTCCAAGTTGGAAAAGCGCTCGGACAGCAGTTGGCGGGCTTTTGTCAAATTCAGATGACTGGCTCTGGTCAGGTATTAGCTCACAGACGAAATGCAATATTTTCTCCAAGACGCCATCTATCATGGAGTCTGACTGCTTAAATTTGATCGCCTTTGTAGCAGTCTTGCCGCTCGTGAGTCCATAGGTATCATCATAGATAGGGACCCAAGGGTTCCCAAGACGTGGCCCGTCGTCTACGCCATAGCCTGTGCCCTTCCCATCGGCAATGGAACGTCGGTGGTGATTGCCCTCCGAGCGGCGCGAGGCAAGGTGCTTCTCCATCTCCAGATGTAGCTCATCATACCTCGCCATTAAGATCCAGATCCCAACGAGTCTACCCCCATCGCAACACCAGTCAACCACCCCATAATCTATCTTCTTGATATTGACACCGACTGTAGGCTTCTTCCCACAACCGAGGCACGTCGAAGCAGAACACTTAGAGCAATTCGTCGAACAGATCGAACGATGGCCAGAGCCGCCGGACCACTGTTCAACATGGCTTTTAATGTCCACCTTTGTGCCGACTGGTGATTTGCATCTGCGGCAGACAATCCCTCTATAGTTGTCGCATAGTTTCTTAAGACTAGAGATGTCATGTTTTATGTCTGACGGGAGACTCCCACCCCTAGAGGAGCTCTCTGAATAGTTAGGCTTGGTTGTACTAGAGTGGTGTTCCCGAGAAGACCTGGAACGGTGCGGTGTCGCCCTAGATGCCTCTCCTGATTCCACGTGCCGCGAAGAGGAACCGCCGCGGTGTTTGTGCTCACGGTCACCCGATGCTACATGGCGCGAGGAGGAGCTCCGGTGGTGCTTTTGTCCATGGCCATCTGGGTTCTCGACCTCTAGTCGCGACATCTTGATGGCTAGCTCCAAATCGGCTTGCTCCTTGAGAGCCAGTTCATCCTCCCACTCACCCTGGTAAGAATATCCATCATA
Organism: Geoglossum cookeanum; assembly: GCA_021527025.2. Lineage (NCBI taxonomy): Eukaryota > Fungi > Ascomycota > Geoglossomycetes > Geoglossales > Geoglossaceae > Geoglossum > Geoglossum cookeanum. Next base: position 129,441 of record JAJDFF020000044.1, read on the forward strand.
GTAAGAACCCATGTTGGTATTGGTAGTGGAAGACTTGATATTAGCAGTAGAGAATATCGTGTATGGGCATGCTGAGAAAAGGGGGGGAGGTTAAATAGGAAATATTATGCTATACGAGATTCACGAAACAACGAGAGTGAATGTAGAGAAGACGCTTCATTCATAGTCAGAAAACAGCCGCAGAAATGCCGCAAATGTAGTGTTGGGATTCAACACCAACGGTGTCAATCGACCATACATACGCTGCCGGTGTTGAAAGGGTCGATAGAACCTACACCCGCGTGATGGCGATGCACAGACAGCATTCCTTTGAGATCTTTAATCGTTTTCTATTGAGCTCTCTCGGGCTATTCAACATAGCTAGCAGTCAAACCGCAGGATCCTTGTTTATGGTATTAACTTTGGTGGATGAAAAACACGAACATAGTCCGCTCATCTCAACAGCCGACTCATTGCTCTATCACCATGACCTTAAGTTTCCGGTGCACCAGTGACGCATTACCAGAGCCGGTAAGTTGCTTCCATCAACTGATTCCGTGGACCAGTTATATGGACCGCGTTAAGCAATCTCCAAACGGCACCGCCAGAAGACCTTGCGAGAGCAAATTGCAGAACTAGGAAACGTGAGATCCCGTGTCAGTCTTTAGCATAGGGAACTGCTATAGTCCCATCAGATTCTTGGCCTTATATGGCGCCCGTGCCAGATACATAAGGGCGTTCCCGTTGGTCTGCCAGCTGTGGGGGAGCATGAGCATGAGCATGAGCATGAGCATGAGCATGAGCCAGCTGGCAATAGGCGCTGGAGGTCATCCCCACGATTCATGACATCGCGAGACTAGCAGGACACGCAAAGCAGGTGACCCCCAATGGCCTGTACACAATAGGTTTGAATCAGCCGGACCAGGTGATCGAGTAAGCTCCTACCCGGCGTTCGTGTTAGGTAAGATCTTGAGAGAAGGTTGAAACTAACCCTCCGCCTTTCGGCATTGCCGATCAAAGCCCTCCAGTGCAGGACACAGCCAGCTGGCGCAACCACCCCGCAGCTGAGACGACAAAGCCTCCTGCTACGTACCAGCGATCGCAGACAAGAACCACAGAGAGTGGAGTCGCGAATCGATCTCACTAGCGCCATGGGGTCCATCAGACTCTAAATGCGGGCCCGTCCGCCTGATAGGACGCTGGGGCAGCCATGGTTACGCTGCGGAAGGGGTGTTCTCGAAGGGCGGGCTGCATCCAAGATCTGACATGGATCTGGTGGATCCAAAGCACTGGCCAAGAGGTGCATCATCTATCATCGCCCTTATCTCTCCACCCACCACCGCCGCTCTCCCACACACGCGTTATCTCTCCTCCCGCCTCCGAAAGTGAACGTGGAGTCTCCTAGCCCAGGAAGTTGGCTAGAAATCCAGTCAGGCGATCGGCCCCGTCGGTTGCGACTTGCTCGCGGCCGTCGTCGACGACGCTATCAGTCCCCCTTGCATTATGTAACTGAGCGTCGCTGCTGGCGTTTCTCCGGGGAGTTATGATGGTCGTTGTGTTGGTCATTCTCGTCACTACAGTAATTCCCCGACAGCCCCCTTCCCTAGTTCCCTAATGATCATCTCTCCTGTCCCATTCACTATTGCGCTTGTGTTTCCATAGAAATCTGTCCTCAGGGTTCTTTCGTAGGGTCTTTTGAGTCATTAAAGCCATATAATCTGCCCCGTACCCCTTGTTGTTCTGCCTGGATGCTCACTCAGCTGAGACCCGCAGCCTCCGATCGCAATATGAGACATTGAAGAGCGAGACCAACCAAATGTGCCACGCACGCACTTCCTAACAGTCTCCTATCCGTTCGAGCTGAATGACGCCTCCTCTAAAGCTCGAGGGGATCGCTCGTTTTAACTATACGGAAGTCGAACCGTCAAGCGACTTATAATCCGGGCCATTAGCATCGAACTCATCGCCATCGCCCGCGCGCGAAACAGCACATAATGTCTCCTCCCTGGTCGCTACCACAGCCCTACATCACACCGTCTCTCCCCAACTACTGCGAACCCACATCGCCCTTCCTCATCTTCCTTTCGTCCCACCTACGCACGTGTATTCCAACGCCTCTCGCCCTCATATCAACCACTCTCGGTACCCTTAGCATCACGTCCTGGCTCTTTGCACAACTACCGCAGATCTTCAAGAACTACTCGCTCCAGTCTACCAGCGGGCTTAGCATCTTCTTTCTTGTTGAGTGGTGCCTAGGCGACTCGACGAATCTACTCGGAGCACTGCTCACAAGACAAGCGGCTTGGCAGGTAGTGGTAGCTGGTTACTATGTTTCTGTGGATATAGTGCTCGTGTGGCAGTATGTATGGTACACACATCTGAAGCCACGGCGAGGCAAAAAGAAGGGTTGGAGGTGGGGTACCGAGTGGGACAATGGGAATGGGAATGGCAGCGATGGGCCTGCAGACTGCACAACAGATGGAGTTCTTGATGGCGTACCACCATCTAACTACGACTCCGGACGCCCATCGATGGAGGTTAAAGGTAGCGATATAGACGACAAAAAATTCCCAAGGTTTGACCGATTTGACTCCTCATCAACACAATCCGCCGCCTCGTCCCTACCGAGGGAGAAGGAACGGGAAGTGTCAACGCCAACTAGTCGATCCATCCGCCAAATTCAGCGCTCGTCGTCCCCACTACCAAGTCCTAAGACTATGCTCTTCCTCTCCATGCTCTGCGCACTCGCTGCCTCCGCACAACCCACCCCCTCCAACACTAGCCCGACAAGTCCCCGAATTGAGCCACCCAACCACACTGAAACCGCCGGCCGCATTCTCTCCTGGTTCTCTACGCTCCTTTACCTCCTATCTCGCCTCCCCCAACTCTACAAAAACCATGTCCGCCGCTCAACCGCCGGGCTCAGCGCAAAACTCTTCATCGCCGCTTTCTTCGGGAACCTCTTCTACTCTAGCAGCCTACTCACAAACCCCTGTGCCTGGGGCGATCTCCCCCCGTATGGGGGTGGCGGCTGGGTTGGACCGGAAGGCAGCGTGCGCTGGGAGTGGATTGGACGTGCAGCGCCATTCTGGCTGGGCGCAGCAGGAGTGTTGGGGTTGGACGCAACCATTGGGATACAATTTCTAGTCTTTGGTGAGGGGGCAAAGGGTGAGGAGCCGGTGGTGGTATTGGTGGACGAGGAGAGGAGAGGGAGGGACAGGTGGAGGCAGGTCTCGGGTTGGATGAGAGGGTGGGTGCCGAGCCCGAAGAGATTGGGGCGGGAGGATCGAGAAAGATTGCTGGCTGTTGACCGCATGGACGGCGGTGCATATGGGACTCTTTGAGCAAGGCGTTCTAGAAGATACCCCAAGCTTTGTTGCTGTTTTCCTTCCTTTCTCTGCTCCACAAGACTTCGCGCCCCCCTCCCCCCTCCCCAACCGGGGGGGAGAGGGGAGCGCATCACCTCCCAGTGTATCGGGGGTCCATTTTCTTTCATTTCTCTCTTCACTATATATCGCATGAAACTTGGGTCCTCCCTCACGTTTCCCTTTATTTGTCCCCTCTAGAGAGATCATGACGTCCCTTTGGTTTAACTACCCCTTTTGCTTTTCTTTTTTTTTTTTTTTTTTTTTCTTTTTTTTAAATTCACACGTACTTTATTTGCACATATCGAGCTACATCATACCATTTGGCAGGCAGGACAGACTTTATGGCGTGGGTAGTTTTATGTTTGTTTGTCCCATTGTCATTTTTGCACGTTTTGCGATAGAGATTTCATGACGGGTGGATAGGGATGGGTTTTGTCGATGACTACTGTGTGCATGGGCGGCGCTACTGTTCCCGGTCTGGGCGAATAGTTTAGAGACTGTGTGTGTGTGTGTGTGTGTAGTCCTGATGAAGAGAGCCAACTCCACCACCACCTTTTCCACCTTGCCTTTGCTTTGAGTAGAACAAGTCTCGCACCAGCTTGGCGCCCCTTTGCTCCTCCCCAGTGCTACTGCTCCTCCGGCTGGCGTTGCTGTTTTTCATACAGCTCGATTAATCTGTGATGCAGCGCCTTGTGGCTCTTCTGCATGGTCCCCTTTACAAACGGCATTAGCAACCCACTGCATCGAATCTCCACCTCCTCCCTTAACCGCACCACCCCCTTTTCCTCCTCCTCCTCCTCACCACTACCACCAGCAGCAGCAGTAACCACCAGCCACCTCGCCGTCGACTGCACCCCCAACGCCGCATGCACAACCGTCCGCAAGCCATCAACCAGATCGACAAACTCCGCGCGGAACACAACCCTCACGCGCCCGACCCCGCCGGGAAGAAGGGGAATCCTCTCTGTTATCTCGTACGTGGTGGAGGTGGTGGTGGTAGCAGCAGCGCCAGTATCCGCAGCCGCGACACCATCCCCATCCCCATCCCCATCCCCAGAAGCTGCCACAACGCGACTCGACACGAAAAAGGACCCGAGCTCCATCATCCCAACGTGGTTGTGCAGCATGTCGAGGACGGAGGCCGGGGAGGATGTGGGGAGCGCGGTTTCGAGGATGAAGGTTGCGGTGGTGGTGGTGGGGGATGGGAACATGGTTTTCTAGCTGGTTGGTCCGTTGGGTGGTTTGGTTTTGTTTGGTTTTGTTTGGTTTGGTTCGGTTTGGCCGTTGTGAGCACAATAAAGCAATAAAACAATACACGTATCCACATCCACATATCCACAGAGCCCCCAGAAAAAGAAAGAAAAGAAAAAAAAAAAGAAAAAGAAAAAAGAACCGCAGCAATTCACACAAGAACCCATCACACAACAACAACAACAACAAAACCGACCAAAAAACCAACACATGCCCAAATGGAATAATGGGATTTTTATTTTATTTTCTAATTTTGTTTTTGTTTTGTTTCGTCCCCCTTTACATTCAGCATTTAAACGGGCTAACTATAAAATGGAAAGGAAAAAAGAGACTTAATGAGGGGGGGGGATTGTTTTGTTTAATTTTTTTTTTTAGTTTATATATATATATTTTTTTTAATCCAACATATTCCCTCTCTCTCTCTCTCAATCTCTCAATCTCTTTATCTCTCTTTCTCCAACCATACATGTACAATAGATAGAATAAGGCAATTTTAAAAAAAAAAATAAAAATAAAATAATAAAATAAAATAAAAAATATAAACTAAATACAATTCTCGTCGCGCTGCAAGGAATAATAATAACAATAATAAATAAATAATATGGTCGCCGGGGGGGGGGCAAGTGGGACACACACACACACACACACACTCTCTCTCTCTCTCTCTATTCTTGTAGCAAGATTATCATTATCCTCATAGCAAGAGAGAGCCCTTGGATCAGGCAGGGGTGTATTTCCTGCTGCGCGCGAACGAACTTATTGTCGGCCAAAAACTAAACCAAACTAATAAAAAAAAAAAACCCCCACTCCTCCTCCTCCTTTCTCCGAACTCTAGGCTCTGGGATCTCTGGTAGTTAGGTGGGGGGGGGGGGGTTTCCTGTGGGGTTTGGGCTTGTTTGAGTGGGTGTTTTGAGTGTTTGGGTTTTTGCGGGGTGCCGGTGGGTATGGGTGTGGTGTGGTGGGTAAAGGGAAGGAGGAGAGAGAACAAAAGGGAAGGAGGGAGGGGGAAAAAGGAAGGAGGGGAGGGTAGGGAGTGGTCATCATCCTCCTCCTCCTTCTTTGGTGCGTGAGTGCGCTGGATAATGGGATGGGATCGGGGTGTGCGCGCGGGTGGATATATGGAGTTTGGGGTGTGTGCGCTTGGGATAATAGGATTATGGTTGGGGGGGGGGGGGGGGGGGGGGGGGGGGGGGGGGGGGGGGGGGGGGGGTGTGTGGGGGGGGGGGGGGGGGGGGGGTGGGGGGTGGGGGGGGGGGGGGGGGGGGGGGGGGGTGGAAGGGAGGAGGGGAGGGGATATTGGGTATTACTATCAAGTTC
>JAJDFF020000045.1:0-13952 GCA_021527025.2 Geoglossum cookeanum
GAGGCAGAATCTGAGCCGGGCAATTAGCTAGAGTTCTTGGCGCGGGTAGCTTACCTACCTCGCTGCCGCTCGTTTTTTCGTAGAATAGAAGCACACGAACGAGAGCATTGAGCACCCTACCCACCGGCCCCGATACTCTCCACAGTACTACCTTGCGCGGGCGGGGGTCGGGCGTCTGGAAATTTTTTTTTTGGGGGGCGGGGTTCTCATGTGGATTTGGTCTGGGGTGTTAGGTTCGGTGTCTAGCTAGGTGGTTGGACTCGTCTCATTTTAAAGCTAGCCTAAGCTCAACCCTAATTGAAGGACTTGAAGAGAGGTTGTGAATGATTGCACCTGGCAATCTAGTTTGAAGCCATTTGTATAGTCTATCCTAGGTCTTATAGATATGAAAGTAAACGACGACGGCAGTATATTGAGCTCTCACGCTACCACCGGTATCTCCATAGCGCCTAGTAGATAATCGCAAGAGGCAGCCCAGTTTAGTTTGTGTTTTACAAATGGCTGCACTGTACCGCAGCCCAGTGGGCGCTGCAAACCAAGGGTGGAGAATATGAAATCACTCTAGTTTCAGTCGATCCTCATCGAGAACTCCAAAAAGCCTCTCCACTTCAGCGCCTAGTTTTGCAATCTCGACGGATAACTGTCCTGTAACTAGGGCTATTGTGCAGCATTAACCATCGTTACCGGTTGGTACTGATTGGAGAAACCTACCGTAGGCATAGAGCAAAGCAAAGTCTTCGTCAGACACTGGCCGGGCACGTTTGCCACTGGCACGGTATTTGAAAATTTTCGCAAGAAGCCTGTCACGCGCATGCTCCGTGCTGGGCAACGCACCGTTCATGGGGTATTCTAGCTTCATAGAAGAAGCCAAAACTATGTATTCCGTGAGCATGGGCTATTGACGAGTTCCAGAGTAACTGACCCTGAAATAGGTGGCTTATTCTTGCACACAGCTGCGCTCTCTCATTCGCAGTGTACTTCAATATTTCAACCTCCCCTTCTGAGGCACGGAGGTCCTTTGCAATGATAACGTTCATTGCGTGGAAGGCGTCAAGCATATTGCTTGTGCATTTTAGAGCACTTGCATAGATTTCATTCGGAAAGGGCCCCTTGAAATCGAATTCAGAAATTGCGGAGGTACGTAGGCTTCCAAGACGGCTGAGGTAGTGCTGTAGCTCGAGTTCTTCGCTTATGTTCATGTATGAATTTAAGGACTCGCCTCTATAATGTCGTTAGCTCGCTGCGTTGAAGGTATTTCAAAGTGATTGACTAACTCAGTTAGCGTAGAGAGGGGATCACGTTTCCAAATCAAAGCCATACGAAGCCAGAGAATGCTGAGACCATCCTGAAGCTTCTCCCGTGCGCTGATCGGCCAGCTGCATTCGTCTGTCAGTCTGGCTGTTCACGTTTACGGTGTAGGCAAATTTCCTACATGATCCTGGTAATAAACAGCCCCCAGAGACATCCGGACATGACCGCCACCACGCGATGGACTATAAACATGTCAAACTCGGTGCACTGCTTGGGGAGGGGGGGGGGGGGGTAAAAAAAAGAAAACGGTCACCTACGTGCGATCTCTAATATTTTCGGGGTTGCCCCTCCCTAGTAAGGAGTTAGCCGGGGAGTGCTGCTGATAAGTGTAAGCAGGAATGGACCTCGTCGTCATCACCGTCATCGTCTTTAATAGACAACGAATAAGCGTACAGGCAGGACAGATTGTACGTTAAGAGGACAAAACGGCCCATCGGTCCCTTCCCTTGGGCTAAGATGATATAGAAACAACATAATGACATAAGCCAGCCTAATGTGGCAAGGGCGTATGGGTTTCCGCGAGATATGATCCAACTGCTTCACTTCAGCGGGGGGACAACCAATGACTGGGGGTTAACTGACGCAACTACTGCGCATATCGCCCCAATGCATGTGCCTATAAATCTGATCCATATTGAGCACCACTCGAACGTATCAAGGGTGGAGAAGCGGGGCTTTACCGGGCTAAACCAGTTGTGTTTGAGGATCCGATGGTCATCGAGCAAACCTGCAAAATTTTTAGAGACGTCTGAATATACCAGTAGGGCTGATGATTCATACCAACATGTATGATAATAGTCCCCTAAAGGTGTTAGCAATAGTTACAGCAAACAGAGGTGGAACTCACCATTCGCCTCGCCAATGGCTTACTGAGGGTTAGCACGCCAAACCATAAGTCTATGTTGTTACACTCACGAGTAAATTGGTCGAGTCCCAGGAATGAAAGATGGAAGTGCCTTATTTCCATCAGCGTATTCTTGGAAGCTGCCGTAAGCGACTCACATAGATCGCAGCTCCAACACCGACTTTGATAGCGAATCTTTTATCATCTCTACGGAACCAGCGAGCAATTTCCCACAAGCGGTATTTGGCACCATGGTGTTTCAAGGTCACAGTTGGCGCCGGAGAAGAAGTGTTTTGGAGGGTTGGCTGTGTATGGGGTGGGTCCTGTTCCCTAATTTCAATGGAGTGGAGTCTCCGATACTCTACTCGCCAGGTCAGCGCTACTATCTCAGGTGGGTTGTGGGGGGTTGTAAAGTACACGTACCACTACCTCTACACCTTACTTTTCGTCCCCTAACCTGTATTTTCCGCCAAAACATGAGCCACTTCCAGGAACGACGGTTGTCTTCACCACTTATTTTTAGTTCGTCGAGTATGTCAAGAAAGGTCTTCATCTCTTCCGCGAAATCTAGTAGACTGTAACTGAAGTATCCACAACTCGCAGCTACTTCCTCGAAATCTGCTACAACATCCATCGATCTCTCCTTGTTGAGTTCATTGCTTTGGTAGAGTAATCTAAGGGCCTCTCTCCTGGCACTGCTGTATAGTTCGATTGCATCGACTAGGCTCGCCTTAAAGTAGGTGTTGACCGCAATGCAATATTCTGGGCCTGGACCAAAGGGAAGGTCATCGAGTATCTGCTTTAGGGTATAGGCAAGGGACTTCTAATTCGATTATTAGTGACGATCGCTAGTGAGGAGTGACACCGGCTATACCATTGAGGGACCGAGATGCGTTATAAATCTTTCGAAGATTTCAACTGGGGAACTGGTAGTTGGTAGGCTGTTGTCTTGCTCGCCGGTCTGGTCCGGTTCCCCACTGTTCTTGACCAGCTCCGCCCCAGTCTTCCCGTTTTCCTCGGGTACTTCGTGTATTGCCGCGAGCCAGCCCTGCCGCTCCTCCGGGGACACAATGAGTGAGGAAAACATTGAAGAGTATTGGGGCGATGGCGTCATTAGGAGAGTTAAAGGGCTGAGCGGAGTGGCTGAACCCCCAATATCCTTCTGCGAAAGGAGGCTAAATTGTGTCTCAGCAGAACTCCTCAGCCCACCAATATTCTGAGTGAGTCTTTGCATGCAATCTACAAGCCTGGCTTCGATATGATACTCGTTCTCTGTACCAAATGCATAATGCTCATACTTCGCCTCCTTTAGGCTCTTGGTGAGAGAGGTAAACACGGACTTATAGCGGTTTGATGCCTCGACGAATGACTGGTTGTGTAATTCTTCTCCAGATCCAGTTAGGAAACCGCGGGTTATCACTGTGAGCATGTCTCCGATCGAGTCTGTCACCTTAATCATTGTCTCCCTGTGGGCAAGATGTTAATTCGGCCAGAAAGCGAGTCTTAGGAAAGCTCACCGAAGCTCCTTTCTTGCTGAAATCGGTTTAACAACCAAACTAACGACAGTAGTTATTATTATTCCCGTAACGACCATTATGAGTACCTGAAGAATTTTCTCATAAGAAAAGGTGCCTATCTGTACGGCTTCTTCTTTGGTTAAGATGGAGATAATAGCTAATGATGTGAGTGAGCAAGCCACATTAACTAGAGGGTTCTCTAGTCGTTGTTTCAGCCAACCAACAAAACCAAGTCCACCTCCAAGAAAAACAAATATAACGATGGCGTGGCCTTTGGTTATTAGCATATGCTCATCTTAGCTGTTAGGAGTGTGAGGCTTGCCGAGTGCAGCTAGGTCCCATGATCCAAATAATGTGGAAACGCCCATACTAGTGAAGGAAATGAAGGCAGCATATACAAACGCCAGGAACGCAAAAATTGTTGCCTCGTGCATACTGCCCTGCGACCTCGCAGGATTGAAATAAACTGTGATCGTTGCAACCATGTGTTTCCCATCGTGCCTCCCCAAGAGGGCTGCAACCGGCACCACGAATGTCACCATACTCCCTAAGAGGTATGCCAGGCTACATTTCAAGATTCCCTGTCCAGTGCTAGAAACGGCAAACCGATATAAATCCCTTAGCCCATCCTTTCCATTGGCAGTGATCGTCCCGAGAGTCCCCTTCTGAGAGAGTCTCGAATCTGATCGTTCAAGGAGTGGCGTTCGTTCGTTGACTGCGCCATCGAGACTCAATCTCGGAGTACCTCGAAGGGTGATGGACCTTTTCACGCGCTCACCAGTTCGGGGAATTATTAGTGTTGCCTGACGTAGCTGGGCGAAGGTTAGCTGGTTCATGCTGGGGCAATAGACTGGAATCAGGCTTACACTCGACCTGAAGACGCGAGGCGTGGTGAGTGGCGATCTTTGGCTAGTTGAGGAGCTGGAGCTCATATTGCAAGCGCATTAATACTAAGTGGCTACATGTATGCCCTTGGTAATGTGTGGTGAGTGCTAAGATACATAGAGTAGACCTCTGTGCCGCAGTTGCTGGCAGCTTGTGGTTCGCTTACATAAACATTTAGATTCGAGAGCCGCAAGGTTCTTGGGTATACTAGATCCTGTTACACCGATCATCTTGACCCTTGTGGGTTAAATTGGAAATCGTAGATTTCGTGCTAAGCCACGTAGGGCGACCATCATTGAAAGGCCGGCCCAATGCGTCAGGCTTCGTATGGAGCACTCGCATAAACAAGCTCCCACTACACCTAAGGGCAGGAAACTCCAAAGCAGTTATTCGTATTTAGTATGTCTGTGCCGAAGCGACGGTAGTTTGATAAAATAGGCTACCCGAAGCTCCATATAACTTTAAATGCACAACCGGCCGTCCCTGGAAATGCCCAAAAACAGGTAATCAAGATTGAACGGCTGGAGAGGATGAGTTTCTTAGGTGCGCACTGGACCCTCGGAACAAGCTCTGCCAGATAAAGGCTTCACTGAGGAGAAGCTCTATGTCCTTTTCTGTCCAATCTCGTGTTGGGAGAGCTTGTAAAAACATCATAACCTCCTGATTAGTAGAGTTAGCCAGGTCGGTCTTCATGTGAGCGGCGGCTCATGGTACCTGGAAGTCCATCTTGACGAGTTGGCCAGACCACTTGACCAAAAAGGCCGCGCAGACATAGAGATGAAACTCAGAGAAACCCTGTTCTTCGGCCTATTCGGGAGGCCTTAGCAACGAACTTTTAGAGTCAGAAATGCGAGGGTCTATGCACACACCATATATGTATCCCACATCCGAATTGTGTTCTTTAAGCTGACCTCCCTCATCAACAGACAATTCATCCACCGGAAACTGAACTGAATAAACTCCACGCCCTCCTTTTCTAGGTGTTTTGCTAATCCCGCATCAATTCTCATCGTTAGGTCCCTTAATGCCGAGACCTGCCTTTGAATCCCTGGCTGCGCGAAGATGTAATTGTCCTGAATCCCGTCAAGCAATTTTGTCAGGCACCAGAATGAATCCGCTTCTACGGCATCCAAGACGGTCTTAGGGAGTTGCCCAGGATCCATACCACTCTCGATATTCGGATCCGTAATATAGCACCCAAGGAAAACCTGCCAAAAAGGGGTCACTAAGTCGTTAATTCCCTGGACATAACCACTGGCTGGATGGCGTATGGCCCATACGTAGAGAATACGCTCAAGGGAGCGCTGAGTTGCTTCATAGCCGTACAGTTCAAGATGCGGATTCGTCCGCGGTACGTCGATGCTTATTTGGTGCCAAATTGCCTCATCTAGACCTCGGACACGCCCGGTATTCGTAGGAATGGAAGACGAAGAGCCACTCGCGCCCGCAACAACAGAGTTCTGGTTCCCAGAATTGCCTCGTTCAAACGCTTGACGAACGCCATCGAGGTATTCTTTGCGTTTGCGCTCGAGGGTAGCTACTCGCCGTTCGCTGCTCGTCGGAAGATACCCTAACAATAGTTGCCAGGTCATTGCCCTTAGTTCCTCTGGAATGCCAGACCACGAGGAATCTCGGAGGTCGGAGAGGGGTATAGAGCTAGCTTGGAGTATGCGTTTGAACTTGTTAATGCGGGATATTCGGGTAGAGTGCGCCTCGACTTCTTTGGAGGTAGCGTTGGCTGGGACAGGTGGATGATTGACGAGGTGAAGAGAATTTGCGGGATCTAGCTTTCGAAAGACGACACTTAAGATCATCGATTGCCACTATGACTACTTAGAAAAACATACCTCTTAGGATTTCCTTATATTGTGGCCTCAAGATTTTCCCTTCGCTTTGTCTTGTTACTGGGTAACTTGGGGGTCCTCTCTCCTCAGCAATATCCGAGCTGTTTGCCCTCCGCCTGCTAGGCACCGGGCCTATGGTCGGGCCACTACTTCCATTGTATGTGCTCTGCCCACCTCCGGGTCTTTTACCTTTGCTATTTGCTAATCGCTTGCCCTTCCTTCTCATACTTGCAATGCTTGGTAAACCGAACTCGTCCTCATCCTCATCGTAACCGAACGTTTCCTCGTCATCGTCATCCTCCTCGGCATTCCAGTCGTCGTTCGTGTGGGATAGAAAGTCATCATAGGTCCGGGGAGGAGGCGAAGGTATTGTCGAGTTATGGTGTGGTGGCGTGCCTACGGCACGACCGATGTTGTAGGAGGATGCCGGGGGTGTCCGCGGCCGTGAGGAGATCGAGCTTACGGTATCGCTGGATCAGCTCCACCTACTCTCTTGCCGTTTTTTTAAGTTGTGGGCAGCTTATGCTTACAGAGAGTCAAACTTTAACATATCCGCGTGTGAGTAAGATGCGCCGACCACGATGTTAGGCTCTCGGGTCCGAGATGTCTCCCTCTGGGTATGGGAGCCTCGTGACCGCCAGAAGGGAGAAGCTGATCTACTTCAGCGAATGTTAGCGCCGAGATGCCGAGGAAATGTCGCCTCATGGATGTACATTGGGGGCATACTCTGATCGTTCTGGAGGTCAAAATAATATAAGTCAGTCACCATGCCTAGAACTCCCCATCGGAAAGGATTGTGTGTGTCCACACTAGTACAAATCCCCAGGAATTCTATTTTGAATCCAAATAATACGAACCGACCTGGACCATTTCCTACAACGGGGCATTAGACTTGTTAGTTGAAAAAGCCTTCATTTAGGCTTATGGAACGGTAAAGGCATACCTGCTGCGGCTGCGGCTTCTTGCCTACCATATTGAATATTGAATTACCTAAGCCCTTCCCAGGCTCCATGTTTGATTGTTCGATTCCGTTGTAGTTGTTGTTGACCTTCAAGCTTATGCGGCTGGTACCTCTCACATGACCACACTCAAGGCAGAGCCTCATTGTTGGAATCCCCTTTCAGTAGCGTCGCCTCCAAACTCAAACGTTCCGTTTTTACCCATTCCCATCATTCACGACGAAGCTACCCAACCGAGCAGCTTAAACCTACCTCAAAGCCATCTCGGCCCATCAGAGGTTCTAGCCGTGGGTTTCTGCTAATATCGCCTCACCATTTCTGCTTTGAGGTTACACGCCTAGGCGGTGCATGGACACCAATTAACCTGTGTCAAGTGGATTGTACACCTCTCAACCAGCTTCCAATCTTCCCTCACAATCGAAGTAGCAATGACCGAGCCAGAGGATCTCGACGAAGATCTCTTCGCCGATCTGTAAGCGATGCTTTGTTTCTATTTCTTCCCCACCCAGATAGATCTATTCGTCGCCTTTGCATGATATGTGGAAGATGCTAACCGCCTCATAGTTACGAAGGCGATGATAACGCGACTAAACCCCAGCAAGATACCAAGACTCCAGTCTTCGATAATGTAACTTCATCTCAGCCAGTATCTAGCCACGCGAACTCTGCGGTAACCGCGAGTGATCCCCGACTAAGCCAACAGAATATCCAAGAACCTCCGGCAGAACAACCGAAAACCAATCAAGAGGAGCCATATGTCCCTACTGAAATCGACCAGCCGATGTATGGCAATGTTCAAAATGGTGAAAATTCGAATGCCTGGGAGGATGGACACATGAACGACTATGGAGATGGGGGTGTAGAAAACGAAACCCATGGAACGGGTATAAAGGAAGACGGGTGAGTGTCATTTTCATTGCATCCAATTATACCACTGCGTGATACCCAAGTGCTCTTCCTGTGAAAGCGCAAATGGCTGTGCACCGCAGACCGAATGTGTTATCGGTTTATCGACGACTCGCAGCGGGTGATGGAGGTCAAGTGTCGTGTATGACTATGGAGAGATAGACAATACTACATGTTGGGTGAAGAGGAATTTAGCATGGACATCCCATCGGGGGACTTCAGTGCCATCGCAGCACCAGGAGGCCCAGTATCAAGGTCAAACTCCGAATATCACGTTTTGCTAGCTCTTCCGACTTAGCACCATACTACCTCTAAGGTTAGCCGAGAGTACCTTGAACCCGTTGGACAGATACGTCTGCTCCGCGGTGAGCCACCTTCACCATACTGTCAAGGGTGTTGCCCGCTTGTTGCATTAAAGAGAAGTGGATACAGTCCTTGACAGTCGGCATGTGCCTGGAGGGCGCCATCCACAGTTGGTGGGCTGGGAGCGTGTGTCAATCTTGAGCTGATAGTCAGAAGAAGAGATTGGTATCCTGGCTCTTGGGTACCGTTATTGATTTGCTGGTGGGCTGGGGCTCTGAGGGCTAGTCTGATCAGAAGTCACTCAATGCATGAACGATGAAACTGTGACAAGGTTTCGAGAGTTCAGAATTGGGCGAGGAATCTGGATGGGATCGAGACTGGTATATACCTCGTACACATCGCCAGCGTCGGCCATTATAGTACTACTACTGCTACATAGCTTCTTGTCGATATAATCTTCATAGAGCAGAACCGGAATGGCGGTTGTATCAGGCGGCGCTATGAGGGCTTAGCGCAATGCCCTCGACACCAGTACCTAAAGCATTTTCGGCATCTATAGCAAAGAGATATACGGCTCAGCTGGAGTTTTGGCATGGTGGGCCACTTGCCGTTTGGGGGTCAAAGGGAAAGGTGCTAGGATAGTCCGAAATTCGAAAGATTCAATTTGGAGAACGAGTTTCGTCTACTTGTGCCTGGTATTCAAGTTCTGGAGCACGCCCAGAGTCCTTGACTAAGAGCAAAGGGTGAATCTGCCTTGACACGAGCCTCGAGTGTTGGAAATGGCAGCATGTGGACCTGAGTGTTCTGCATACAGAGAATGTGTCAGATTCCATACCTCTGGAGTCAATTAGTGGAGTTGGGTTCAGCACACCCAGTCAACGATGAACGATGCCTACGTCGCCGGAAGATTTAAGAACAATCTTTTCTGAATTGCTTGACGAAAAATAGGATGCAGCATTTCGCACCAGCCTCGTTCTCCAGATTCTGTTGCGCTACTTTCCTTTCGTCATTTGCTGAGATATTTGCTTGCTCTGGATTTTTGGTTGTGTGGCTGACCGCTTGGCGATTCCGGATGTAGGAAAATGTTTATCGGTGGCCTCAACTGGGAAACCACAGACCGTAAGCCTCCCATTAGACCGGGTGACGAGCACCTGTCATGTCAGCACTAACTAGTGTTCTTGGTAATATTATCTAGAATCCCTAAAGGATTATTTCTCGCAATTCGGCGAAGTAACGGAATGCACCGTGATGCGCGATGGCGCAAGTGGGCGCTCCCGAGGTTTCGGCTTCCTTACTTTCAAAGATCCTCGGACTGTAAACATTGTGATGGTCAAGGAGCATTATCTAGATGGAAAGATAGTATGTGCTTCGCCTTTAGACATTCGATTCCCGCCGCGAAACCGGGTGACAGACGCTTACTTACCAAATTGAAGATCGACCCGAAGCGCGCAATTCCACGCGATGAACAGGAGCGGACCAGTAAGATTTTCGTTGGAGGCGTCAGTCAAGAGGCAACAGAACAAGACTTCAAGGAATTTTTTATGCAGTTTGGCAGGGTCTTAGATGCCACACTCATGATGGACAAAGATACAGGCAGGCCTAGAGGTTTTGGGTTCGTTACATTCGACAGCGAAACCGCCGTGGATGCTACCCTAGAGCAGCCATTGGAGATTTTGGGGAAACCAATTGAGGTCAAGAAGGCTCAACCTAGAGGAAACATTCGGGATCGTGATGACGACCGCGGGGATCGACCGTTCAACCGCCACAAGGACCGCAATGAACGATTCGATCGAAACGACGATCGCCGTGGAGGCAACTTCGACAACAATCAGACCCAGAATCAGCAAGGTGGCCAAGGTATGTATGGCTCAGGCATGACTCCACAAATGATGGCACAATACTGGCAGCGAATGCAACAGTATTTTGCTCTGATGCAGCAGCAAATGGCAGCGGCCCAGGGCCGAGGCATGGGTACGCCAATGGGCATGTCAGCCATGAATCCAGCCGTGAACCCAGCAATGTTACAACAATGGCAAGCCATGCAGTTGATGGGCAGGGGGCAGGGTCAGCAAGGGTCTCAGAGCCCGCAGAGTCCAGCAGCAATGCCAGCCATGTCAGCCATGGCGCAACAATTACAACAGATACAGCAAATGCAACAACAACAACAGCTACAAGAACAACAGGCAGCGCAGGCGCAGGCGCAGGCTCAGGCTCAGGCTCAGGCACAAGCACAAGCACAGGCCCAAGCACAGGCTCAAGCACAAGCTCAAGCCCAAGCCCAAGCCCAAGCCCAAGCCCAAGCCCAAGCCCAAGCACAGGCCCAGGCTCAGGCCCAGGCTCAACAGCAGCAGCAACAGATGCTTGCTCAACAGCAGCAACCGCTTTCCCAGGGAGGCTTCGGGAACAACATAGGGGGGCCTAGGCTCGCCAGTCCTGCCAACCAACCCGGTTATAACGCCTACGAACAACAGCTCTTTGAACAGCAAAAGTACGAGCAGCAGCAGGCGCGACGCGCCCAGCGTGAGCAGCAATACCACCAACAATACCAACAAGGGGGCCCTACTTCCTGGGAGGGGATGTACGACGATGTTCCGCAACCAAATCTCACCGGTCCTCCGCCTGGCCCCCCGGCTCCTCGAGGAATGCAGCAGGGTGGGTTCGGGCGGCAGATGTCACCCCACCAAGGCCCAGGCGTCAACAGACCTGGCCACCAGAATAGGCCAGGGCAAACGCCGCCAGGTCCGCAGAGTGCGCCGCCTGCCAATGCCCCAACCGGGCCAAAGAATGCTGGAAAACCGGGAGCAAACTACCGAGGTGGCGGGAGAGGGGCTCATCGGGGGTTTCACCCTTACGCGCGGAATGGGTAGAGGGGATGTCGAAGTCTATATGATGTAATGAACATTGTAGAGGAGAGCTGTCTCGGGTGATGAATTATTAAAATTTCATTCCGCACTGGCAGGACACTATCCACTCTCTTCTTCCCCCCTCAATTCTCGCTTGAGTCACAGCACAAGACTTCAGCAACACCATACACGGACGCCTTACCGTGTGCCTCTAAAGATTCTTGTCCTCATTTCAAATTTTCTCTTCCTTTCACCTTCATAATCCCCCTCTGCTGAACGATAATCGCACCTTTTTTTTTTTTCCCTCCACCTTCAACCCGGGATTTTCTGTCACTTTTTTTTTTTAAAAAAAACCTATGGTTTCGTATTCTTATTTTTTTTTTCTTTTTCCCCCCCTTCTCTGTAGTATCAGGAATAAAGAACGAACCGGGACCAAAAGTCCAAAAGTGCAAATGCCGCCCTGGGACTGGGACGTGAGCTTTGGCTTGACTGAGTGATTTTCGTAGCGCCGATATTAGCTGTCTATTTATTATTGCTAATACGGGATTAGATCGCCTTCCTGGGGGGCACATAACGGGGTTTCTGCAGTCACAAGCTTCATTCGCATATAGCCTTTTGGGGGGGAGGGGGGAAATTTTGGGTCTCCGGTGTAATAGTAGGGGTTGGGAAATAGTAGGCTGTGAGGAGGTGGGTTGAGGGGGTTGATGGCTAGCTAAATTATGAAGTGAAAGATGTTATTATATGTGAGATGTTGAAGTGTGATTGGCGACACAGCGAATCTGGCTGGGAGCGGGAATTCATTGGGTTAAGAGGTATATGTATTGGAGAGATAATGCAGCGGCGAGGTAGGTAACCTGCCCCTGCCAATTACGAGACCCATTAAGCTAACTATTGGCCTTCCGCCCTCCGAGCGCAGATCTCACTCTCCACAGTATCTTCGCGTATGAACAGCGTAAAGGAACTCCTAGAGAAGGAGGTAAAAGCAACCCACTACTAACAAGCTAATAGCCTTACGACTCCTACATCCGCTGTTTCTGTCGAGACCGGCGCAGCTGGGACGTCAATGGTAACAGTCGGCGACAACCCGGAATCTAAGCCGAGAGGCGCTAGGGAGACCTCTTCTCCTCGTACGGAGATGCCGGGTTCCCCGTTTAATAAGTCAGTTGAAAAGCACAATCTTGATTGTCTTCAGGGCACATACCTGTGATGCAGTATGCGTAACCTGGCCACAGGTTGCCGCAGATGGAGTCGACGGCGGGATTCATAGAGCGGAATTCGGCGAGGGTGAGCTTGGTGCTGGCTAGCGCTTTGAAGCAGGCTTGAGTGTCGTTGGTATGGACTACGTACCAGCGGCCACAGACTTCGGTTGCTCCGGAGGTGGTGGGTGCAGGGGCTGGGACTGATAGGGGCATGAGTTTGTGGTTGGAAGTTGGAGGGGAGGGAAGGGGAGAGGGGGGGCTTACTTGCGCGGATTTTGAGGATTGGGGTAGGCGTCGAGGCGGTGTTGGACACGAGTGCCACGAGGGCGGTGAGTAAGAAAAGCTTCATATCTCCGAGCATGGTGGGGGTTTTTTTAAGATTAGTAGCTGTCTGAAGGGGAGATTGGGTGGTTGGGGAGCTGTTGTAGGAGCTCCGAGTCGTTGGAGTATGTAGAAGATGTTAGATCCAAAGGATAAAAAAGCTGGAGGTAGGGAAGCGGGGGTATTAATAAGTTTCGAAGTTAGCGGGAAGTTATTCATTATGAGGTCTGAGAATTCACCGGGATGAGTAGTCTGTTGAGTGGTGTGAATGGGCAGGTGATTCGGACGATGTCGCAACGAGGTATTGTGAAGATGGACGGTGCGACGGCGAGGGCTAGATTATAAATAGAGGCTATAACTAGATTTTTTTTTTTTTCGATAGTGGTTAGACGGCTAACTATCTAGGCCTCACGTTGCAAGCAATCAACGCAAAGGCACCAAAGGGACCTGCCTTCAAAACCCACTCTTCGCCATCTGCCTGTGCCAGAGGAATTCTCGAGCACACGAATAACCAACTGCAGCCTTGGTTCTGCGGTGTGATGGCATATAAGGAGGCGACGTGGCCATGCTAGGGTGGGTAGGAGAGGAGAGGGGAGAGAGTAGATAGGGGGGTTGTACCGGCCTCTGTCGAGGAACCCACATCTACATAGCATTTATAGATAAGTGAAGCGATTATAGATTTGTATGTAGGTATGGGAATATAGATACAAACTGCGCTTGCTCTCGCGAGTGAAGCTACAAAAGGGAATTCTCTAAACCTTCTAAATTGATGAAAGTAGGTATCAGTGGAGATTAGGGGGCGTCGTGCTTAGAGGGAATAGGCAACCCGGCTCTTCTAGACGCGCATTAGAAAGTAAACAGTCCGTATTCCTCCACTTCTAACTATCACTTACGCACCGGCTCGTGGGGGGGGTAACAGACCCCCCCCCACCCCCCCCCCCCCCCCCCCCCCCCTCCTTTCCCTCCCTTCCCCTCCTCTCTCCTTTCCTCCTCCCTCCCCTCTCTTCTCTTCCCCCCCCC